>BQNB010047120.1:10344-22605 GCA_026074375.1 Tanacetum coccineum | reverse complement strand
CGCGAAACGTAAACAATTTACGTAACTAATAAAAATAAAATGAACAAATTTAATAATTATCCTTAAAATAATTACTTAACTTTTTCTTGATGTAAGCATTTAATTGTTTGATGCCCGTTTACATTGATTGATTATTTTTAGCTTATGCGATTTAACTTAACGGTTACGATTTAAAGGCAAACGCGTACAATACTAAAAATATATAGTGAATTTATTTACGTCGTAAATGACCCTAAAATACGGGGTGTTATAGTCTTCCCCCATTAAATGATCCTTGTCCTCAAGGCTTAAGATGCGGCACTTGACGCCGGTACGGTCTTTGTGAAGAGATGTGGATATTTCTTTCGAAATTGATCCTCGTGTTCCTATGTAAACTCAAGGCCTCGCCTAGAGTTCCATT
This sequence comes from Tanacetum coccineum, assembly GCA_026074375.1. NCBI lineage: Eukaryota > Viridiplantae > Streptophyta > Magnoliopsida > Asterales > Asteraceae > Tanacetum > Tanacetum coccineum. The sequence continues at coordinate 22,205 of BQNB010047120.1, read as the reverse complement.
GAACCTTGACAATTGGTATACGGATTTGTTTCTATCGTTTAATGTCACGATCCATGATTTCTACTGGTTCCTCGACAAATGAAGCTTGTCATTAATGTGGAGTCCCTCTAACAGGGCGGCAAATGGTTTGTCAGAATAACACTTCTTCAAGTTGGATATGTGAAATGTATTGTGAACCTTGCTCAGCTCTTGAGGAAACTCAAGCTTGTAAGCAACGGATCTAACCTTTTCCATCGCCTTGGATGGTCCAGCATACCTGGGGTTTAGTGTAACACCCCCAAATTGGGTCGCAGCGGAATAAGGGTCCGGGGCGTGTTACTTCATGATCAATAGCACAAGATATATATTACAGGCTTACGCCTCACATCGGCGTAACTCTTTTGGCGAGCAAATTTGATAGCGGATTTTCCTAAGGCGACTAGTGATGTGATCGACTTTCTTTGGCTTTAGGGATTTGGTTAAGATGACGTCGACCTTATAGTAAGATGGTGTAACGGTTTGCTTAGTATTAGATTGTTTAGTGGTTCCTCGACGATAAATACGTTTTTATGGAATACGCCCACAAAACTAAATAGAAAAAATTGTTTCCTTGACAGAAAGTTTTAGGTAGCTACTCCCAGCATGGGCCTGGTCCTTCTGTATGCATAGTTGATCAGTCTATACACAATTATACATAGGTGATCAAACTATGGTATATTTGAGGGCCAAACGATTTTTGCTATGCTATTGTTATCAAATTAATGTTATAATTTGACTTACAAATTGAGAAGGTTATAGTAAAGTTGACGAAAATTCTTCACAACAGTTGCTTTGCCTTTGATTAGTAACTTGAAGTCGTTTGTAAAATCACAGCGGAATCTTAAAGAAATACAACGAGATTCTTAAGAAATAGAGTATAGGAATTGAGATCTTTCTTCTGACGTTTTTGGTCTTGATTCGGTTTCTCCTCCTCCTAAGCATGCCACCCACTCCACGTGCTTCCAGACTCATTCTTATGGTTTTGGTTCTTTAGCTCCGGGCAATCACTCTTGTAGTGCCCTTGATTCTCACATTCATAGCAAGTAGCCTTCTAACTTGCCCTATTGCCTCTTTGGTTGATAGTAGTATTGGCATTTGTAGAACTCCTACAGTCACGGGTCAGATGGCCAACTCTGTTGCACTTGTGGCATTTGGGAGCACATGAACCATTATAGTGATAGTTGTATTTAAAATACAACGGCTTAGATCCGCCGTAATGTTTCTTCTCCCCGTGCCCTGCAGTGTAAGCCCTGCCAGTATTTTGCCTCTTGTTCTTGGCTGTTGTTGTTCATGATTGTATTTAGAAAGTACCATCCTACTTCATATTGTTTCGGCAGATGGTGATAGTGGAGTATGGTGTTAAATAGACATCCGTATTGCACGGGATTTGGTCTCAGAAAACAAGATGATATGGTGTGGAGAGGATCACCTGTAGGTATAGCAGAAGGGTCGGCCGGAGCTAGGTGCTCCTCCTCCTCCTCGTCCTCCTCATCCTTCACATCATCATCATCGTCGTCATCATTAGATGACTCATTATCATCATTGTCTCTCCGTTCGGCAGAGATAGTCAGGCTGGATCTCTCAGGGTCCTCCTCATCATCCTCCTCTGGATCAGAGTCAGAGATGTAGTCCGATGGTAGGGCTATAGGTGAGGCATCAACAGGTAGAAGCTGATCCTTTATTACTTCCTCTAGCTCCTTATCAGAAGCTCACTGGAATCTCCATGGCTCGAAATTTAATGTAGGCAGGTTGTGTAAGTAACTATCGATGATGAAAGCATGATGCTTGCATATGAGCAAACTTAACTTATATTAGTTTTTTATATAAGTATGTGGTATGGTAAATATGACTATGCGCTCCTGTCATAAATGAATGATGGTAAGGTATCATATTCGATAGCTTAATATTTATGCATCGCCTAGGACCTACGAGCTTGTCGTACTATCATGCCTAAAGAAATGTTCCCCTATTTATATAATAACCCTTATATAAATAACTGTAGAGTATGCGAAAGAATGCAAACTATTCAGTCATGAATTGGTACACATCTCAACCTAATTAATAAATTTACTCGACGTTGGACAATATTCGAACCTTTATGTTCATATAACTTCACATAGTTATCATATTGCATGTATCTCATGCATGGTCTTGAGGCTATGGTGTAACCCACCATGCCTCGACAGGGTTCTAGTGTTCGTCTATCCCATAGAAAATCTATGTACTCATCTTTGTATATATATGTATGAATCCGGACCGCAATCGTCCAAAATATGTATAAATCCGTATACCATAGAACGGATGCATTGTATATATATACACATATATAATTACCACTTATACCAAGTGTCACCCGCTTGCTACACACATAATATGCAATCAAGTATACCACATAAAGCATCTAAGGATCGGGACCAACGCACGCGCGGATATCGGACATCGGTGAACGACTCGTGACAAAATTTCCAAAATCAGTTGTAGTCCAAGTTTGAAAAACGACTTAGTTCGCTACAACTCGAGCTCTGATACCAATCTGTAACACCCCCAAAACACGATACGCAGCGGAATAATACATTTGGGGTGCTACTTCATAATACAAGCACACGAGTCCCAGTAAACGCCAAAAATACGTTTATTAACAAATTTCATCTCATTAGTTTAAAAGAGAATCAGAGTTATAAGATAGGTCCCAAACTATACAAGTCATATTACGACTTCATTTCAAAAATGTTTCATTAATTTATAAACATATGTTCACCGAGCCTTCATTCTTGATATCCGCGTTCCGTCCCATCCAAACTATTATCTGAGGACCTGAAATTAAACATGCTAAAGGTCAACACAAAAGGTTGAGTGAATTCATAGGTTTAGTAAGTAAAAAGTAGTGGACCACAGATTTAAGTAATGGTGGACTACAGGACATATTCCGAGTATAAAACATGTATTATTGCAATAAGCTCATGACCCCGAAGCCTTAACTATTTTTGCCCCAAGTGGGTAGGGTGTCTGCCAAACAACCTACAAGTTATTCTCATGTTTAATGCACCTGGTAAACTTGTGACCAGAAATTCTAGGGTGGGATTGTTAGTCCCGATTGATCTAATCCACAACACTATGCGTCATAATAGTTTGGTAATGACGGTTCATGATATGTTGGGACTTTAGATGGCACTGTGGTAACTTATGCAATAATATGCAGGTTAAGAATCTGGATAGCATACAGTTTAAAACAAAACACTTGTGTCCGTAGTAAAACATGCATGTAATTCCACCCCGTAGAGTTTATAAAACAAGGAGATAGAAATGGGGGCTATGAACTCACCTTGAGTTCTGATAATCCAAATATCACAGATAATGCGTCACGCAAATCGTCAGATGCAACCTATTTAAATTAAGGTCGTATAAGTACCATGTACTTCGATTAATAACATTATATAATCCTATAGTTGTTACATCGTACTATCGTTCGGGCTATCATAATTTAAGAGGTCATGACATGACGTACGAGGAGTTATGACACTTTAAATCGTAAATCCAACAACTCGTCGATACGCCATCCGAAGAGGCCTCATTATGAAACTCCCTAGTATTATAGCACTTTGATAACCACGTAATATTCTATATAGCTCAATCACCATCTAAATGTTTGAGTGAAAACATATTTATAATTGTAAAACATTTATAAATATTGAATATTCTTTATTATAGTTTATTCCTTGGTAGGGTATTAGTTACTCCTGGTAGTTGTTGTTTACTCTTGGTAGTGTTGTTACTATCTGTGTGTTTGGTTTTTTAAACTACTGTAGTGTTATTCTACTGGTAGTATATTAGTGTATTTTCTGAAGGTCTGACCCGCTATAATGACCACCAAATCACATTTTCATGTCTCGGGTTCTATAATGAGAATTTATGCGAAAAGATAATTTTGAACAACTTTCCAGTTTTGTACTTTGAGACCCGAACTCGACCGAAATATGGGCGAAAAAAGCACTCGCATCAGATCTGATGCGTGTATTAATTACCAAAAAGCCCCATAGTTTGCCCACGCCTTACGACCGTTATCATCGCTTATAGATTTAAAGAACCCGCGGGGATAGTTTTAAAACGACCATCCGAACGACTTTCATGTTTCGGCGAAGGCCGAAACGGACTCTGAAAGTGCCGAATCGAGCTTGCTTACATCTGGACAGCAAGCGCCCTATACTGTGTCGAGTTTTATATTAACGATATATATCTCGGTTTTTGGCATACTTTTTTCGTTATTAAGGTGTTACTAAGAGGATCCTTATATGGAAACGTCGTCTAAGCAATGCTCTACAAGTATTTCAAAGCTCTAAAATTAGATTTACGAAATTCAGATCCTAGTTTGGCGTTGCCAAACTTTCTGCTCACAGTTGAACTTTTACAAACCACGCAAAAAAATCCGTTTTGACACAAGCTCCATCAAAACTACATCTAATCTGACATACAATTTTAATTAGCCCACTAAATCCATTTTTATATCCTCCATACACTTGACGCCACAAGGTTTCAACGATTCATCTCATATATACTTATTTACATAATTAAATTCGACTGAAGAAAATAATTATAAATAAACATATAAATGAAGCTCACTTATGCTATTTGGTGCCATAGTCGGGTAAACACAAGGCACTAGTCTTCGCTCCTTCTTGCTTCTTAGTCGTGGCTCACTCAACCCGAAATAAAATAAAAAAAAATAATAAAAAAAAAAACCAATCCAACCAAATCGATCCATACCCAATACTTTCAATTATCAAAAACCGTTGTGTGCCTTGCTTGCTTGGTTCGAACCCAAAAGAAGAGAAAGAAGAAAAGAGAAAGCAAGCTACAACTTGGTTCTCACTTGATTCATATCATCATTTGAGTGATACTTGAATGTGTTCTTAGATAGAAATCAAAATGAATTGTGTGTGTGGGGTGTGATTTCGGCTGAATCCACAAGAGAAAGGAAATGATATGAACCAATGAAATGATAACTTGTATATATATTGTAAATATCTCCTAAATATCTTATAAATATCTAATAAATATCTTATAAATATCTAATAAATATCTTATAAATATCTTGTTAATTAAACGCGAGCCTTAAATGCGAGCTTTGACCAAGGTTGAGGAACAAAGATGACACGGTTCATAAAATGATATTTTATGATCATAAGAATAATAGCGAGACATGTCGTAAATTTTTACGATGCTTAAAATGATTAACGAACGCGCAGTCAAACGTCGACTCGCGGAACGTCAAAAATAAAAGTAACCCAATCTTTTCCAAATTTTTCATAATAAATACGAAAATATTTATTATCGACAAATAAAATGTTAATTGTCGACACTCGCTCACGGAAACTCGTAAAATAATATTTACGACATCGGGCACGCGATCGTCGTACAATGACCTAAAACACGGGGTGTTATAGAAAGAAGGGAGTCTCAAGCTTGGTTTTTCAAGAAGAAGTTAATACTGCTGAAGAAGTTAATACTGGCAGTATTAAACTTAGTACTGTTAGTGAACAAGTTAGTACTGGCAGTGAACAAGTTAGTACTGTTAGTGCTAAAAGGTCTACTCCTTTCCTTGATAAAGGTCAAAGAGCAAGAAAGATCCCATGATTCACTGAAGAAATCCTAAGAGACAAAGGTACAAATTTTACAGAAGGAAGCTAGCCTGTGCTGAAGCATTCAGATTGGATTCTTTACAGTAAAAAGAGGTGGGCTAAAACAAGTACACTTGGTGCACTCTTAGCACAAAGAATTGCAGAAGAAGAAGAATTGAATGAGCAACAAAAGAAAAGAAGAGCTCAAGTTTAATTTGAAGCTCATCATTACACAGATGAAGATTGGGATTTAATTAGAGCAAAGATTGAAGCTAATGCAGAGTTGTCAAAAAGCATGCTAGGAAGTGACTTACAAGGAGAAGATTTTGCCGAAGAGATGGTTGATCTAGTAAATCAAGAAGAGAAATATTTTGTAGAGGAAAGAGCAAGAGCTAAATAAAGAATTAAGCCCTACCCTAATCACAATGAAGAATATATGTTGATTTTTGAGAATCAGGGGACATGGAGTTATCTCAGTGAAGAATTTGAGTTTGAAGAAGTTAAAAGAATTTGATAAGTGTGTGAAAAGGTTTGAATCTTTTGCACCAATAAACTTTGAAGCCACTAAAGCTAGTTTGAAAAGATTTGGTGAAGAGCTCCAGACAAAGACTTCAAAAAGACTGAAGAGTGATGAAGCAAAGGATGATGAGCCAAGCCATGAAGTCTTGGAAAGAGGAAGAAAATAAATGGCAGAAAAAGGATTGAATTATAGGACATGATAAGGATGATTCTGAAGGTTCAGATGAAGTTAGTGAACAAGATGATTCTGTCTCAGGTACTAAAATTCTAATTAATCCTGTTCCTGTAGCTATGAAATCACCTAGTATAGCTACCTATAAGATCATCAAGCAAGGAGAAAAAGGTGGTGTTACCAAATTAGTTAGGGAAGTTTGGAACGATGTGTGTACATTTAATTTTGGTGCTATGCTGATGGATCTATCTAGAGCTGATTTACTGAGTTATATAGGATTGTAATTGAATAGATATGGGATGGAATGGACCAGAGATGAGCTAGAGAAGGTTATTTTGGAAGGATTTAAAAGAATATGTTTGAAGAACCTCTTTTTACAGAATCCTATTATGAGTTTGTCTAGGGCAGCAAAGGATCATAAGTTAGAGATATTATGATACCTGTAGAGTACACTGCTTGAACTTGGAGTCAATGGCTATTTTTATGTTAGTTGAAAGAAACATATTCCTTTATCTGTGAGATATGCAAAACCTAATGACTAGATAAGAAACTTCAAGAGGAAAGCCAGATGAGGATGCATATAAAATGTTGAAAATGATGGAAAAAGCAAGCTGGTATTAGGGACCGTGTGAAGTTTTGAAGATGTTAGAAAGAAGCCTAGGAATGGAGTATAAAAAAGGATAACACTTGGTGTGGGCTATGCACTAAACAACAAATGGTTTTCAGTTTACCATGGTCTAACTGACATAAGACTGGCTAGTCCAGGAGCAGACGGCTCTTGTAGAGACCTTCTCAAATCCGTTCTATGGTGACAACTTTGCAAATAAGTTGTATGGTTTTCCTACTCACCATATCTGTTTTTAAGTGAGCAAGTGGGCTCTAGCCACAGTTTATGGTTTGTTAATGGCCATTGTGAAAAACCATAAACTAGTCCATAAGGATTATGGTTATGGTAAAGACTAATTATAAATCCATATTAGATGGTTGACAACTTTACCAAAAACGGATGGTATGACAACTCACCATGTTTCATGTAAAAGAGTTGACAGGTTATCAATCCACCATAGAATTTTACCTTTTCTAGTGCCAAAGGATTGACTACCTGAGCAAACGGCTACAGGTAAGGGTATATCAAATTGTTTATGGCTTGTAATGGTTTGCCAATAACCATATGGTATTCAATCACCAAGATGTTTAATGTCTGAGAGTTGAAATGGTTTTCATGGTCAAACCATGGACATGCACCTTTCTGGTGGCACAAAGGAATGACTATCCAGTGTGAATGGCTACTGGTAATAAAGAGACATCAAATCCATTTAAAAATTTCAATGATTTTACCCTTTCACAGGATGTTAACACAACCAGAAGTGATGAGGAATAGACTGAAACTATATGATTTGATGTACATATTGTCATTGTTGCTGAGATGATGGATTGCTGAAGAAATTTGAAGAATAGTTGCTGCAAAGATTAAAAAGAGATGACTTGAAGTATTGCAGATCAAGAATAACTTGAAGAATTCTATTTACAACATCCTCAGAAAGCTTAAAGTATTTCAAGTAAAGATCAAGAATGTATTGAAGGAACTTGAAGTTCACAAGTGAAGATCAATTTTTGAGAGGATTGTTGGGAATAGATTGTTAAAGACTCCTAATACTTGGTAGTATAACAGTTTAAGTCTGGTAGTAATAGTTAGTTCTGGTAGTATTGAGTTAATACTGGCAGTACTAAGTTAAGTCTGGCAGTACTAAGTTAGTACTGGTAGAGTAGCAGTACTAGAGTTAGTACTGGTCATAGTTAGTTAAGTCTGTTCATAGTTAAGTCTGTTTATGTAACAGAATAGTAATAGTTATCTTAGAGATATCTTAGGAGATATCTTAGGAAAGGATATGTATTATCCTTTGACGTTTGTAAAGCCCATTAGGGTTTCCTTGGTGTATAAGAGGAACCCTAAGGCACAATGTTATGTACTACGTGATTGAGAAATATCAATAGAAGCATAGAGCTTAATAGCAATTTAGTATTATTGTTTCTTCTTAATTCTTGTGTTAAGTTTCCGCATTAACACTTGATATTCATAGTCAGTGTCTCTCATATAGTTGATTTGGATTTATCCAAGTTATCTATCGTCTTACAAAGGCTAGTCAGATCCTATACCAAGGACCTACAAGTGGTATCAGAGCCTTTAGAGGGACTCTGAGAAAGAAGAATCACTAAGAACCACAGACAAACACCCTACTTCAGATCTTTACAAAATGTCTCAACCTGCTAATGATGAGTTCTCACAACATCTCAGTGATGAAGAATCAAACCATGAAGATGCATCAGACACTGGTGCTGCACCTAAACAACAACAACAAGTGATTCCTCAAACAACTGCTATCTCAAATATCAAACTCCCAATTCTGAAGAAGGAGGAGTATGATATATGGGCTATGGAGATGGAGCATTACCTTGAGTACATTGACAATGAAGTATGGAAGGTAATTCAGAATGGAAACTCCAAGAAGAGAATTTCAACTGGAAAGGATGGTATTGTTCGAGTACTTTCACCAGTTACTGCTGCAGAAATTCAAGCTGTTGAAAAGGAAAGGAAGGCTAAGAATATCTTGCTGATGGCCATTCCCAAAGAACATATGAGAAGATTTCATGGAATGGATGATGCAAAAGAGATCTGGGAAGCCATCAGAACTAGGTTTGGTGGTAATGCAAATTCAAAGAAAATGCAGAAGGCTGTTTTCAAACAACAGTTTGAAGCATTTAAAATATCCAATTCAGAAGGGCTAGAAAAGGGATATGACAGATAGCAACAAGTTACTTTCTCAATTAGAACGATCATTGTGTTGAAGTATCAACTGAGGATGCAAATCATAAGTTTCTCAGATCTTTGCCCCCAGCATGGTCCAATCTGGCAATGACTATGAGAACTAATCCAGAGATTGTACACGTTTATCGATTGATGATTTGTACCAATTAACCTTAGAGTTTTTGAGCAAGGAAAATTCAAGGTGCTTCAAAAAACCCATCTTAAGTGCTCTAAATGTTTTGCTTTTGTTTCACTAAAGCAAAAGTAGCACTATTAAAGTTAAGTTGGTGCCTACAATTACTTGCACTCCTCTATCTTCTTCAAACCATATTCCTGAAAAAGAAGTTCTTGCTGGTTTTGCTGATGAAGTAATCTATTCCCTCTTTGCCAAACAATCAGAGGACTGGGACTTACTTCATGAAGATCTGGAACAAATTGATGATGTAGACATTGAAGAGATGGACATAAATTGGCAAATAGCAATGATTGCTATTCGAATGAAGAAGTTCTATAAGAAAACAGGAAGGAGAGTTCGAGTGGATGGAAAAACACCTGTTGGCTTTGACAAAAAGAAGCTTGAATGCTTCAATTGTCACAACACTGGTCACTTTGCTAGGGAATGTACAGCAAAGGGGGACTCATATGGAAAGAAGAAGAGAGACTCATTGTATCAACATCAAGAAGCTGGGAAGCAAGAGAAGAATCAGATGGGTTTGCTGACAATGGATGATGGGATTGTCAATTGGGGAGAACATACTGAAGTTGAAGAGATAAATCATGCACTTATGGCTATCAGCTCAAGCAATGAGGTAACTTTGTGTTCTAAAACTTGCATTGATTCATATAATACTCTTAAAACTCTATGTGATGAACAATGACACTATAGGTGATCAAGAAGCACAAATACTTGCCTATAGTCAAGCTGTTAAGAAACTAGAATCTCAACTTGTTACTTTTCAAAAACAGCAACTTTCTCTAAATGAAAAGTTTACCTTTTAGGTTAATGAAATATATGAAAAAGATGAAAATCTTAAAAGATATAGGAGAATAGGAATGAAAGCTGTCAAAGAAAAGGAACAATTGCAGAAAATATTAGATTCATGGAAAGATTCTTCCAAGAATCTTTGGAGATTAATTAATTCTGGCATTTGGCTTAGGATTTGAAATACAATCAAACAATGAGGTTCTAAGTTATGAGGAGGAAATGAACTTTTCTGTTTTTAATTGTTCAAAAGAGGATTCAATTGGAAAACCTTTGTACAGTAGATTTACAAAGACTAATGATTTTAAAGGTGTTCCACATCCCTTAAGTGGAGATTATACTCCTAAACCACAAGAGGAAATTGATGATTCTTTGTATGTTTATGGTAAAAAGGGTCCTCAAAAACCTGAAATTAGTGTCTCAGATGACAATTCTTCTGAGCATTCTACCTGTCAATCAAATGACAGTGAAGGATCTTGTGGAAATACCTCTGAGCACTCTTTTGAAACTGAATCAGAAAGTTTAAGTGTTCAAAATGAGATGTCTACGTCTAGGTTGGTGGTAACTAATGAAAAAGATGTGTCTGCTCCAAAATCAAAAGAAGTTGAACCTAGTTGTGTCTCACACATAAAAACTCCTAGGCAACCACTCAAAGATAAAGAAACACATAAAGTTAATAGGAAGAATTGGAATGATATGATGGAAAGGAGTAACTTTAGGGGAAGGTTACTCTTTTACAAAGAAGAAATGTTTTGTTTGTGGTAGTCTAAGTCATTTGATTAAAGATTGTGACTATTATGAAAAGAAAATGGCAAGGGAAGCTGAGGTTAAGAGGGTTGTTAATACTGGTAATAGGGTGGCAAAACCAGTATGGACTAATGCAAACAGGGTTAATCATGCTAATCAATTTGTTCCTAGATCAGTACAACTTAATGCTGGTAGGCCAAAACTTAATTCTGTTAGGCCTAATATTAATACTGGTAGGACAAATATTAATTCTGTTAGGCCTAGAGTTAATGCTGTTAGTCCTAAAGTTAATACTGTTAGATCTAGACAGCCAGTACCTCACAAGACCTCAAACAGTGTAAGTCCTAAAAGACCACAGATGAATCAAATTAATCAAAGAAGGGATTTTTCAACATCACATTCATCTGTAAGAAGACCCTTTGCAAAAACTACAGCACAAATGTCTCATTCTAATGCTGTAATGGGAAGTTAGGGATCTGCTGTTAAGACCTCAGCAAGTTATAATTGGAGGAACACTAGACCAAACTTCCATTATAACAGTGGACCTACTTTTAATAGAACTGTGAATGCTAAAGGTCTACAAGGCAGACCCAAGCATGCAAAGGCTTGGGTCCCTAAGAGAAACTAATTTCTCTTTTTCATGTGCAGGAACATCCACTGAAGAACATGGTAAATAGAGGTATATTTGATAGTGGAGGCTCAGGGCACATGAAAGGTAACAAGGATCAACTGGAGGATTTTGAAGAATTCAGTGGGGGATCTGTTACCTTTGGAGGTAGCAAAGGCTACATATCTGGTAAAGGAAGAATAAGAGTTGGTAATTTAGATTTTGATAGTGTGTCTTCTGACTTTAAGATGGCTGATGAAAATCAGATACTCTTAAAGGTCCCTAGACACCACAATATGTACAGTTTTGATATGAAGATACCTACACCTGCAAAAGGTTTTGCCTGTTTGATTGCTAAAGCCACATCTAATGAATCGAAATTATGGCATAGAAGG
>BQNB010047119.1:0-43317 GCA_026074375.1 Tanacetum coccineum | reverse complement strand
TCCATACCTTAAGTGATCACTAATCTTATAAATGGAATTTTACACTTAATAATTTGTGAACGTTTATTTTTATCGTAAACTTTTATACATTTTTTTATTATCAAAATAATGAGAGGTCAAAAAATATAAATAACGTTTTTAGACATTATTTGTATTAACATAACATTAAACACTTAAGCCCTAAATGCATCTACATGAAGGACCCCTAGGTTATAGTCTAGGCTCAACCACCTACTTATCTATAACCAAAGGCTCTGATACCAATCTGTCACACCCCGCCTAGGCGGAAACACGAGGCGTAACATCATGGATATCATCACAACACAATGGTGTCAACAATAGAGAGAACTAAATGAAATAGATAAACAAATGAGACATAATGTGTCATGACAATATCTAACACAAGATAAAAGAGTCTTGCATTACGATAGTAAAGTCATACCACAAGGAAATATACTCCAAAAGTCTAAACAATCAAATAACAACCAAGTATCAAACAATTCAAATAACATAAATAAAATCTCTAGGAGAATAACTCTGCATGCAAGCCTACGGTCTCACTAGCCACTCTTCCTAACTTCAACATCCTCAAGATGGTTACCTAAAAATGATGCTTAAAACGTCAACACAAAGGTTGGTGAGAGTCATAGGTTTAAGACACGAAAATCAAAGATTATAAACAATTACTGTTATTAATGCAAACATGGCAGGACAATTACTGTACTATCATACAAGCTAACATGAAAATGTAACCATAACGAGCATGGGAACAGAACGTGTCCCTCGATCCAACAAGTATCAACACTTGGGTAGGAACGTTACCCCCAATCCATTAAAACGATCACTTCGCATGGGTAGGAACGTTACCCCCGATCCAATAGCATAAAAAATAGGTAAGAACGTTACCCTCGATCCAATATCACAACAAATGGGTAGGAATGTTACCCTCGATCCAATATCACAATAAATGGGTAGGAACGTTACCCACGATCCAAATACACATAAGCATTTAGCACGCAACATACAATAGCCAAGTAAAGTCCATACACTTTCAAAATAAAGACACATAATCACAGTAATTAGAACATTTCAAATCCATTTGCATCATTTCCATCCCAATTTAAAAGCGATGTAAAAAGAGGGACTATGAACTCACCTGATGCACAAGCAGCTTCCAAACAATATCAACACAAGCTACACAATACAAACACAAACGTGTTACACGTGACCAAGCTAAAAGCTCAAGTCCATGTAACACTCATATGATGGATGTCTAAGGGTTTGATTAACCATCATGGGTTGCCCTGACACCATGCCCAACCTTAACCATCTTGTTAACACATTATACTAGTTAACTACAATTTATCCAAAAATGCAGTATTTAGCGTGTCTTAACCAACTTAAAAACCATACTTGCTGACCTTTATAAATTATAACAAAAATCATCTAAGCTCTTTTATGTGTTTATTAAATACCTTGTGATTCCCAAGTACTCATTACATGAGTAACTATCCAAAATAAAATCAAACTTCTAAACAGTCCCAATTCGGACCTGCACGCGCACTAAAAAGTATGGCCCTCATTAACATACTTAGGCAACTAATTAGAGACTAATTTTCTCAGAGAAGTTAATAGACATATAGAACTTAACTTCTGTGTTTTTGCTAACCTTAATTCGAATTTTAAATAGGGGTTTTACCTCTCTAATTCTGACCTAATTCTGACCCGTATTTACTGTTTTGACAACTTTTCTTGCAATGACCATTTGACTAACTTTCAGAACTTAAAATCGATCGAGGCCTAGATATCAGCCGTTGAACACGACCCAAAATTCTGCTCAACCCTAAATCAAGTTTTAACGCAAATCTAACCTAACCAATTGCATGATCACAACCCTAATCCATTACTAATCACCATAACATCATTCAATTTCATATATCTACTATATTTTTATGAAACCCAAGATCCATCATTGATTTTGTTACATTAATATACAAATCTAACTAAGAAGAACACACTTACCTTGATTATTAGCATCTAAAACACAAACTCTTGAATGTTCTTGGATCAAAATCGACTCCTCCTTGTTCTTAGGGTTAAAGTCGACTGAAAATAAGGGTTATGGAGCTATATGAGTCGTTCTAGGGGTGTATTTGACTTAGGGATACCTAATCTAAATAACTAACATCATAATTCTAGTCAAACTCCTCTAGATAATGCAAAAATCTATTTTTTTTTCCTTCATTCCTTGTTATCCCGTAGTCCGTTTATATATAACCTATATATATATATATAATATATATATATTATATTATATATTTATATCTAGATAGTTACTACTTTCATATAAATACTTTATGACAGTTACCTTTAATTTTTATAAAAATATACATTTAAAACTTAATTTGGGTAAACCTTTTTACATAAACGCTACTTACTAAAGTTTCTAAAAATAACTTTTCATTTCACATTTCACTTTCCATTTTTAGAAAGTTTGCTACAAACTTCTATATTTTACTCACATGCTTCCTTTCCAATAACTTACACTTCTTATAAACGCTTAACTCTTAAAAACCAAGAATTGACGTAGCAATGCATGCAACACGTCTTTCATTTCCATTATCACCACACGTGAACAAATGGAATACTTAACACCAAACTCATATGCACACAAAATAAGATAATCATTTACCTCTAAAATGACATCATGCACATATGTAAACCACTTCAACATACATATAGAACACATAGCACGCAAGAAACATACAAAATGGACACTTAGCCATTTCTAAAGGTATAAACTAACCTGCTCAAATCACGGTTGTCACAGTATCCCCTCCTTATGGAAATCTCGTCCCGAGATTTAACTAGTTGGTTCAACAGCACGATCAACAAATAACTAAGGATACTTAGACTTCATATAGTCTTCGCGTTCCCAAGTGAACTCAGGACCATGATTTGAATTCCAATGAAATTTCACAAGTGGTATTCTACTACGTTTCAATCTCTTAACCTCACGATCCATAATTTCTATAGGTTCCTCAACAAAACATAAAGTCTTGTCGATTTTGATTTCATTCAACGACACATGCAAATTAGCATTCCCCAAACACTTCTTTAAATTTGACACATGGAATGTGTCATGTACACTAATCAATTCCTCAGGCAATCTTAACCGATAAGCCACAGGGCCGATCCTCTCAAGGATCTCGAATGGTCCAACATATCTCGGCGCTAACTTATCCCTTTTCCCAAAACACATCACACCTTCCCATAGTGACACTTTTAACAACACATTCTCTCCAACCTCGTACTCTGTCATCTTACGTCCACTGTCCGCATAACTCTTTTGATGATCTCTTGCCGCTTGGAGCTTTTCCTTTATAACCACTACTTTATTAGTCGTTTCCTGTACCAATTCAGGTCCAATCAAACCACCTTCCCTAATTTCAGCCCATAACACGGGTGACCTATATTTTCTTCCATATAGTGCTTCGAACGGAGCACACCGAATGCTAGTGTGATAACTGTTGTTATAAGAGAACTCAGCTAACGGTAGGTGGACATCCCAACTGCCACCAAAGTCTATCACACACGCCCTTAACATATCCTCCAATGTCTGAATTATACGCTCACTCTGTCCATCTGTCTGAGGGTGATAAGCCATGCTCATATCCAATCACGTTCCTAAGGCTTTCTGAAATGTTTGCCAGAGACGTGATGTAATCTGTGTGTCACGATCCGAAATAATCGACACAGGCACTCCATGACGCGCGATAATTTCATCGGTGTACAACCTCGCCAATTTCTCCATACTATAATCTTCATGTATTGTCAGAAAATGTGCTGATTTGGTTAATCTATCAACTACAACCCATATCGCATCGTGCCTACTCCTTGTTCTAGGTAACTTTGTGATGAAGTCCATGGTGATGTTTTCCCACTTCCATTCATGTATCTTTGGTTGTTGTAATAAGCCCGAAGGCCTTTGATGCTCAGCCTTTACCTTTGCACAAGTTAAACATTTGCTAACATATGTAGCTGGTATGTGCTTAAATACACATACCTTTTACCTAATAAAACAAGCATAAATTACAAAAAACGGACATAAAATGCCAAATATATGCTTGTTTTGCTATTTGTATTGTGCAGGTAACGGATATTAAGAAAAGGACAAAAACGAAGCCAAAACGACAAAACCGGGCACGAGAATGAAAAGAGCGCGAAAAGTCTAAGCCAAAGCCAGTCAAAGTCAAAGACAACCAATCAAAGTCAAAGTCAACCCCGGGACACAAGAAATGGAATGAGCATCGAAAAACAAACCCAAAAACCAAAAATTGTCAAAATGGACCAACTCGGGCCCACCTTGTTGGGCCGGGTCAGCCCACTATAATTAAATAAACTCTTAAACCTTATAAACCTAACCGGACCCAACCCTTTCTTACCCGGCCCAAACAAAAAGCCCAATCCATAATCCTTTAACCCACTTAACCCTGTTAACTAATAAACCCTTTAAACCCCTTTACATCGTTAGTCCTCAAGGACTAACATTGTTAGTCCTCAAGGACTAACATTTTTAGTCCAAAAGGACTAACGATGTAAACATATACCAAAATTAGGGGATTAACCCTGTTAAATATCAAAAACACTGTTTATCTCTCCCAACTCCATTTTTTCATGCCAAACCCTCTACCCCACTTCTCCCCCATCACTATCACCCTCGACACCACCACCACAACCTACCAAAACCCCCAACCCCACCTCACAAAATGACAACCACGTTGGCAATCCCAGGGTTCCTAATTGGTGGATTGGACAAGGTAAATTAATCAAGGGTTCAGAATGCAAGGATTGGTGAACAAGAAAGATTGATGGCTAAGATTGAGGTTTGGAATCCTCTCACACAACAAACACAACAAGAAGAACCCCTGCATTTTATTTTTTTATAAATAGCTTAGAACAGATGTAATTTAGGGTGTGTGTAACTCATTTTTAAATTTATTTTACAGCTTATTGTTTTCTTTTTATTGTCATTTACATTTAAAAAGCAATGTAACTTTCTTCAATTAATGCAATTCAAGTTTTCTTAAAATTCTGTCATTTATAATCTGTTTTACTTTTGATTAAAAGCTCTCAAGTTGTTTATGATTCTGTTATGTGTTTAGATAAGCTCCAGCTTAATCCATAAGCTTAGATCTTATTTACTTTGTTACTTAGAAACCTTTACTGTTCCATTCATTTTCTTAAAGTCAAAAGTCATTTAAGCTCTTTTATGGATGATAAGCCAGTTATCTATGATAAGCTAGAGCTAGTTGATAAGCTCCTTTGAGCATTTAAGCCCTTGTCTAAAGCAAAGGGCAATGGTATGCTTTCTTTTTCTCAATTTCTTATTATAAGTTCATTTGACCGCTTTGCTAATTTTCTGATTATTACTGCTTAACCTTTGCTTATTACTGCTTTATATGTGCTTAATCTGTCTTCATTTACCTTATTACATTTAGATTAAAGCTTTTTATAATATGTTTCTAGCTTAGAAGCTCTTTTCAGAAAATAAGGGGGTGTTTGGGTTAAGAATGTAAAATGGGTCAAAATGTGTATAAACCTGTTTTTGGCCTTTAAGTCAGTTTCAATAATCTTTAACTAGGTCTATAAGATAGTGTTAAGTAGCTTAAAGTTAAGTTTTTAAGTCTGTTTTGTGATATGCTCAAGTTTACAGATTTAAAGTTTTCTCAAAAAGCTCAATTGTCCATTTACTTAAAAGCTTGCTTAAGTTGAAGTTTTAAGTGTTCAAATGGTTCTCTAATCTGCTGTGAACTCTTTGGTTTTGGAAAAGTCTTTTAAACTTCATAGATAGAAACAGATTAGTATAGTTAAGAGTATCTTTAGTTCTTAAAAGTCAGTTTATTCAGATCAATTAAGGTTTTGTTTAAGCTTTTCTTAGTTTAATTTTTATTAAAATAAGCTCATTTAGGTGTAAGGTAGATCTGTTTTGAGTTTTAGTCTTTGCCAAAAGTCTTTTTGTTAAGCTGCAATTCAGTCATTCAAGGTTTAAAAAGCCAACAAAAAAAGGGTAGTATAAACTGTCACTTTTCAAGTCTTATTTTCTACCTTATTAACTTGTCAATTTTTCCCATTTCCAACTTATTTGAGTCTTTTGGGTATTGGTGTCTTACTGTTTTTAGTGTTCAGCTTTTTCCTATTGCTTATTTGCCCTGTAGCTTAGCTTAAAGTTAGGTAAAAATCCTTTAAAATATGTTTTAGAAGTCACTATCTTAATGTATTTTAACTGATTTCTAGCTTATTTTGTCTGCTTTTTTTGTCATTAAGTGCTTATTAGGTGTAGTTGTAGGTCTATTTTTTGCTTATCTTGTTTTCCATTAGCTTATTTAGTCTAAAAATGCTTAACAGTTTTTAGCTTTATAGTCATTTAGAAAAAGTCAAGTCTGTTGACCTTTTTAAGCTTTTCCAGCTTATTTGTTAACTTATTTTTTATTCAAGTGCTTATTAGGTCCAGGGTTATGTTGTTTTTAGCTAATTTGTTCCTATGAATGCTTATTGGTTTTAAAAAAGCCACACAGTTTAAGCACATTGCCATTTAGTTAAAAAACCTTAACTGTCATACTTTTTTGCTTAATTCCCAGCTTATTTTTAAGTTTTGAGAAAAGTTTCTTTTTAAAAGTTTGTTATTTCAGCTTATTTTATAAGTTTTTAAAAAGAAAAATAGAAAAAAAAATGTTTTGTAAAAAGGTAGGCCACAGGATTCGAACCTGTGACCTCACCCTTTGCACACAAAGCCTCAACACACCACACACAATACCATCTGCCCTGGGGTCTTTTTCAAGTATATACTTACACAATTAATGTGTTGTATGCATTTTTAGTTTAAGCCTTTCAGCTTATTTAGCTTATTTTACCAGCTTATTTCCACTGTTTGTTTCCAGTTCTTATTTTTCCTAGAATCTACATAAGTCAAAGTATTTTTCAGTATTTTTCTAGAATTTTAATAATTAGTTTAGTATTTTTAATAATTAATTTAGATTAAAACTGTTTTTAATTCATATTAAATAAAATAAAAATCAAAAAAATATAATTCTTTTAAAAAAAAAATTTCTTTTATCATTTAGGACTTAGGAAAATTAAATTTTCATTGGTAGGGTTAAAATTGCACGTTTTAGGTTTTCGAGTCGCGTTTTTAATTCCCGTTTATGTTTTAAAATTTCTTTTTTTGCTTTCGTTTTTAGTGTAGCTTTCCTTTTAATTGTTTTTCCTGTAGATTTAGAAAATCCAATCAAAATCTTTGTTATTCAAACATCAAATATCAAACCGAAAATCGACTTTCCATTGCACACCTCGTTGGGAGAACGACCCGGGTGATCACTTGCCCGGAATCATTTATATCATACCCGTGAGTTTGTTGACCTTTTTCCTAAAGGGTTGACTAGGTTGACTTACGGGGATTTTATATTTGATATTTTATTATACTATTTGATATATAATTACCCCTAAAAAGGTGATTATCATTTTGGCGCCGCTGCCGGGGAGGAGTGTATACGATTGTCGTTTCAACGTTTGACATTTAGTGCTTTGAAGATCCTTCCTTGTGAAGTTATTTTCTTTATAAAAATATAAAAATACAAAAATATTTTTCATTTTTTTATTAGTTTATAAAAACAATAAAAATCAAAAACATAAAAACATTGTCTTTAAATAATAAAAAATCATCATCAATATAATGCTCTTAACTTGAGCATTATCATAATAAGTTCCCAAATCAAAGATTCAAAACTTGCCTTTGTGTCACTTGTGAAGTACGGCTTACCTTTAAGAGATTAACAAACTATAAGAGGGGTATAAGGAAGGTTGTTCTGAGGAACTACGACCCGAAAGGAGAAGGTTTTTAATAGCTTCGCGCTTTCCCTCTCCTCCGCTCCTTTGTGTGTTTTTCTTTTAGAGAGCTACCGTGAAGCAAGTTGATTATTGGTTTAAGTTATTCGGTCTCATTTTGTCCTTTAATAAAATATGTTGTTTAAAAAAACATTGAAAAACCAAAAATAATCTCCTTTAACCTCTTTGCCATTTAATTCTTCTTCTTATCCCTCTATATTGTTTAATTCTTATGACGTCACTCGATTATCGTTTGAATCCTATTTACACGATTAAAGAATGTTCGTCTTGTGGAACTTTTTACACTAAATCACATTTTGGTTCCTAAAGGGTCTCCGTAGACCAACGTTTGTTCGTGATCCTAATAAAACACCCGACTCGTCTCAACGACCCCCTCAGAATTGTCCCAAGTGTGGAAACCCGGTTGATGGTCTATATTGTCGACAATGTGCTCTATTACGAAAGAAATTGAAGGAAGTTTGGTCTACAATTTGTTATGAAGATGAAATTTTCCAAGACTTTCTAAACACTTTCGAGTCATCCAATGACAAAACTAATGTTGTTAATGCACCTCAAGAGCCATTCATCTTCGATCAGGACCCTGGTGAAAATTCTTCACCAAGGCCTCCACATATTGACCACCATTGTTGTTACGGGTGTGGTGATTCGTTAGACGGTATCTTTTGTCAACGATGTACTTGTGAGTCTTGTGGAACGGTGCTCATTATGGCTATAATTGTCTGCCGAAAGTTCCGACTATCTCTAATCCAGAACCATGCCATAATCAAAACGTTGATGAGTTGCCACAAACTTTGCCAAGTTTTCATCCGACATGCTATTCTGGAGATGGAAGTTCATTCACTTATGATTCCACTCCTAATTTTGTCGATGATTCTCCTAACGTTTTCAACCCACCTTCACAACCCCCGACGTATTCTTGTGAGTTTTGTGGGAACGATGCTCATTATGGTTACGATTGTCCACCTTAAGTTTCGTTTATCTATAATCCAGAATCGTGTTACAATCAAGACTTTAATTTCCTATAAAAAATTTCAATGTTTTCAACAATAATATATTTGTTGTACCCGCTGTGGGGGCCCGCATGAGACTTTTCAATGTCAACAAGTGATCTTTTATGAACCTTGTGAAAATTACGGGGGCCTTCATGAGACTTTTTAATGTCAACCAATGAATGAAAATTATTATGAGCCAAATTTTTGCTATAATTCTAATTCTTTTAGTTTTGACCAATTTCAGCCCTCACAATTTATCATTGATCATATTAATTCAATGAATGATCATCTAAAAGCTCAACAAGTGATGAATGATTCTATGAGTAAGCTTTGTGAGAATTTTCAAACTTGGTTACAACAACGACAAGCACAAGTGGTTAATCTTGATACTTATACTCCCGAGCCTTCGCAATGTCGGAAGATTCCCATTTGCTACGATGATGACAATGACGAGGAAAGTTCTATTCCCTTGAGAGATATTATTATTTCTGAACTTCCTCCATGTATTGAAATCACACCCGTTTTATTAACGAGGAGCCCGTTGATTCTCTTATAATGGAGGATAAGCATCTCGACACTATTCCGGCAACGGAATCGGACAAAGTAATAAATTTTAGTGTTAAGGACCTTGTCCATACCCCAACTGAGTCTGATGGTGTATCCGAAAGTGAATGTGATTTGCCTATTTGTGATGATTCTTCTTTGAAAAAGGATGAGGTGTTAGATGAGATCATTTCAATTCCATCGGGAAATGATAATGATCATTTTAATGCCAAATCTAGTCTAATTGAATCTATGCTTAATCGTGATAACATGATATCTTCTCCTAAGATTGATTTCTTTCTTAAGGAGTTCGCCGATGAACTCGCTCTTATCGCTCCAATTCCACCGGGAATTATTGAAGCCGATTTTGATCCGAAGGGAGATATCCGTTTTATTGAAAATTTGATGTATGATAACTCTTTTCCTCTCCCTCCGGAAACTCTTAAAGATGATTCTGAAACTGTCATCGATTCCAACAATGATTATTCTTCGAGTGATAACGATTCATTTTATAGTGACGACATCGATTATGTTGAGGCATCACCTCCCAATTCTGAGCTCATCAGATTAGAGGTGGTTGAGATTGTTATCCCAGAAGTTAGAGGGATTGATACTGATATTCTTCTAACAATCAAAGACGATATTCTTCATGAAAAATTATTGAATGTCAATTCTCTTAAGTGCAAGACGAACATTTAAAAGATAATCCCACTCCATCTTCTGATTTTGTGACTAAGTCTTCCTCTACATCTATTAACTTTTTCTTAGAGGAGACTAACACCTTTGATAATTCTTTACCCGAATCTAAAACTTTTTGCTTTAATTTGGAAGAGATTAGTAGTGGCAGCCCCACTTCTTATTTGGATTTATCTCTTCCAGATTATGAAGCATTCTTTTGTGATAGTGAGCCCGATTACAGGAAATTTTCGACTGATGGATGGTGGTGGAGGGATAATTTAGAAATTCCAACAAGAGAACTAAGAGTTCATGTGCCTAATGTTTTACCCACCCATCCCACCCTTCAACTGGATTTGGATTTCACTCTTTCTAGTGATTCCCTCGAATCCGACCTTGTAGTTTCTTTTCCTTTCAGAACTAAAAACACGATTTTTGATCCAGGGATATTCATTGAAGTCTAATCCAAGAGATTTCTATCACCGATTGAATTTTCTATCTCATTCATCCATGATCCTCTTTCTCTAGTGTTTGACACTTTGCTTACATTTTCATCCAAAAGTGAGGACAACATTTTCAATCCTGGTATTCTTACTTCTAATGAGGAGAAATTTCCTCATCTCTTATCTCATCGGGGCTTTAAAGCTTTCCAGCTCATTTCTGAAAGCCCGATGACGATTTCTAGAGGTGACATTCCTATCTAGATGTTCCGTTTCTCCATTTCTATCCTCCTTGACCAGCTCAAGTACGGGGGATCAAGTCAGACTCAAGACTCGGTTAACAAAAATAAGCGCTTTATGGGTGGCAACCCATGCTTATCTTAATCTAATTATAATAGTAGTAATGAATAAGTGTGTTGTGGGGAGGCTCACCTCTTCCATTTTCCGTGTTTCGTGTTTTGTATTGTATGTCCAGGATTGCCCGGATTTTGAAGACTCGTGCTCGTAGTTTTGTCCTTCGATCACTCGTGCTCGCCTCTTCACATCCTCAGCTTCCTTTTGGGAATCCAATATCTTAATCTTATAGACTAACGTTTATCTTTACGCATAATTAATAAACGGCCTTAGATTTACGTAGAGACCCTTCTAAAACATTGAGGATAAAGTTCGCAGGTTCTAGTATATGGGGATCTATCGATTTTCATTTTGCTGCAGTCCTTTGTTTCGCGTAATCCTGTTTTTACCACCAAAATACTAAAAAAATGAAAAATGAAAAAATTCCAAAAATTCCAAAAAAAAATAAGTGTTTTGTCACAATTTTGACTTTCCTGGTGGGTAGAATAAAAATAAATTTTAACTCGATCG
The DNA here is from genome assembly GCA_026074375.1 of Tanacetum coccineum. Lineage (NCBI taxonomy): Eukaryota > Viridiplantae > Streptophyta > Magnoliopsida > Asterales > Asteraceae > Tanacetum > Tanacetum coccineum. The sequence continues at coordinate 31,898 of BQNB010047119.1, read as the reverse complement.
AGCGTGTTGAGCTCTAGCTTGTTCCTTAACTTTTAGACTAAGCATGTCGCGGATCTTTTTTTAAAGATTTTAAATTTGCGAAACAACGAAAAAAGATAGCTGTTAATTATGAGTATAGATGCTAAAACAATGATTTGTTAGAAATCTTAAGAGCTCAATAAGTGTAGTTTGTGCTTTTGTCCTCCCATAAGCTCCTAAAACCGGAACTAATAATACGTGCTGCTTTTTGAAAAATAACCCTTAAATCAGACAATTTTTGAAGTATGGATGATATCAATTAATTTTAGTTCAAACTTATACTTAAATTTCTAAAAAGAATGTCTCTCTATATATCTGAGAATATAAGTAAATAAAAAGAAAATATGAAAAAATGAGTAATAATTATCAACTATGGGCCTAATAAAAGTTTACTGCATCTTGCCGCTGCACAACTGAATTGCAGGTCTTCTAAAATAAGGTACATAGAAATTATCAGAGACTGAAAAGTTTGTTTGCATCTTGCCGGCTCACAAACCGTTGTTTGCAACAGCCCTTCCTAAAAGGTCGAAGATTTCCATTAGTTTAATGAGATGTGTAATTATATTAAAGTGTAGTACACGAGAAATTGATATATATAAGGGAAAATCTCGTTTTTCTTAAATTTAAATACTCTTTTGACGTCTAAGTACTAATTACATTTTAAGTTGTAATTTATGTATATAAACGTGAAGCCTAAGAATGTTTTTGAAACCGAAGGTTCCCGTGAGTCTCAAGATACTAAAGTCCTCTGTGGGGTTCAAAAGCCTGGTCACTTAGCGCAAGGTTGGGATGTGCCGAGACGAAAGTCGCTACGAGATAGTAATTGATCTCCCGCCTACAAACTCATAATGCTCGGTAGAACCGTGAAGTATAGAATAATTTCCAAAACGTTGATCCATGGTTGAAATTCGAAATGGCACATTCACCTAATATATAATAAATTATCAATGAGTGAAAAGTTCACAAGTTATAAATACTGAGTATGTTAGCATCTTTAACTTGTATTTTAACGGGTTTTTGATTTTGTTTTTAGCTTGGTTTGGGACAAGTGAAAAGTCGAGGACGATGAATTTATTCTTTTTGGGAATTTTAGGATTGAAATGCTTCTTGTTCTATGACCCTAAAGTTATAAAACTAACGGAAGTCCAAACATTCAAGAAAAAGAAAAATACAAAGATATTAGTTGTAGTTAATGTAAATATAAAAATGGTCAAAACGAGGCTTTTCAAAACTAATGATTCTTTAATTCCCCTGGATGAACACTTAGCTTTATTTACCCTTTGTTTTTTTGATGTAATTTGAGTCAAGGGATGAGACTCTGGTTTTTTCCTACGGTTTACTTATGGCATTGCGTGAGGACACGGTAATACTTTAGTATGGGGGATTTTGGTATGTGCTTAATTACACATACCATTTTCCATTAAAAACGGACTTAAACGACCAAAAACTTACCAAATATACACTGTATTCGTGTGTTTTCACTTATATTGTACAGGAAACGGATATTCAAAAAAAAGACAAAAAGACACAACAAAAAGGACAAAATCGAGCACGGAATTGGAAAGAACGGAAAAAAATCAAAGTCAAAGTCAAGACGAAGACGAAACCGAAGAAATGCTAAATGGGCTAACCCGTACCCATCTAATGGGTCGGGTCAGCCCATTAAGCTATTAGACAAAGGCTTAAATAAACCTTTAAACTTATTTTGGGCTTAACACTATTAAAGCCCAACATATCCAAAAATACCAAATATAGTAAAATAAGAATTCCCTAGCGATAAATAAACTAACAAACTAACAATGGTCCCAAAGAAAAGCATTAATCCCATCCAAAACAATATATAAAAGAGAAGAACCCGAAAACACAAAGTAAATAAAAAAACACAATCACCATAGAAAGGATACAAACCTAAAGCCCCAAACTTTAACCCATAAAGTTTAAAAAAAGAAACAATATTTCAATATTCAAAGATTAATAGCTCTATACCTTAACAGCCCACATAACCAAACCAAACAACTGTTAGGTCGTTGACACATCCAGCCCTCACCTCGTTAGTCCTTAAAGGACTAACGACGCAACATCATCACAACTCCAAGGGCCAAAGATGAAAGAATAAAGGACGATGGTTGCAATACAAGCATAAGAGCTGAGGGACCAGTTCTGCCAATCACCAAACTTTGACCTAAAAAAACCCAAATCTAAATTCCCGCCAAATCCCCACCACTATTTATTATCCCTTTCAACCCTACCCCTGCAGTACGACAAATAAAATTCACACCCCCCTCCTAAACCCCACACCAGCTAGAAAACAAACCACGTTGGCAATCCTACACTAATTGATTGGATATGACAAAATCAAGGGTTGAGATTGAAGACCTTGGGCTCCAAGATGATTTCAACGGCTTGGATGAAGACTTTGAGTTGCTCTCACACAACAAATACAACAAGAAGAACCCCTTGCATTTTATTTTTTTATAAATAGCTTAGAACAGATGTAATTTAGGAGGTGGGTAACTCGTTTTTAAATTTATTTTACAGCTTATTGTTTTCTTTTTATTGTCATTTACATTTAAAAAGCATTGTAACTTTCTTCAATTAATGCAATTCAAGTTTTCTTAAAATTATGTCATTTATAATCTGTTTTACTTTTGATTAAAAGCTCTCAAGTTGTTTATGATTCTGTTATGTGTTTAGATAAGCTCCAGCTTAATCCATAAGCTTAGAGCTTATTTACTTTGTTACTTAGAAACCTTTACTGTTCCATTCATTTTCTTAAAGTAAAAAGTCATTTAAGCTCTTTTATGGATGATAAGCCAGATAGGGAAGATAAGCTGGAGCTAGTTGATAAGCTTCTTTGAGCATTTAAGCCCTTGTCTAAAGCAAAGGGCAATGATATGCTTTCTTTTTCTCAATTTCTTATTTTAAGTTCATTTGACTGCTTTGCTAATTTCCTGCTTATTACTGCTTAACCTTTGCTTATTACTGCTTTATATGTTCTTAATCTATCTTCATTTACCTTATTACATTTAGATTAAAGCTTTTTATAATCTGTTTCTAGCTTAGAAGCTCTTTTCAGAAAATAAGGGGGTGTTTGGGTTAGGAATGTAAAATGGGTCAAAATGGGTATAAACCTATTTTTGGCCTTTAAGTTAGTTTTAATAAGCTTTAAATAGGTCTATAAGATAGTGTTAAGTAGCTTAAAGTTATTTTTTTAAAGTTTTTAAGTATGTTTTGTCATATGCTCAAGTTTATAGTTTTAAAGTTTGCTCAAAAACCTCAGTTGTCCATTTACTTAAAAGCTTGCTTAAGTTGAAGTTTTAAGTGTTCAAATGGTTCTCTAATCTGCTATGAACTCTTTGGTTTTGGCAAAGTCTTTTAAACTTCATAGATAGAAACGGATTAGTATAGTTAAGAGTGTGTGTAGTTCTTAAAAGTCAGTTTATTCAGATCAATTAAGGTTTTCTTAAAGCTTTTCTTAGTTTAATTTTTATTAAAATAAGCTCATTTAGGTGTAAGGTAGATCTGTTTTGAGTTTTAGTCTTTGCCAAAAGTCTTTTTGTTAAGCTGCAATTCAGTCATTCAAGGTTCAAAAAGCTAACAAAAAAAGGGTAGTATAAACTGTCACTTATCAAGTCCTATTTTCTAGCTTATTAACTTGTTAATTTTTCTCATTTCCAACTTATTTGAGTCTTTTGGGTATTGGTGTCTTACTGTTTTTAGTTTTTAGCTTTTTCCTATTGCTTATTTGCCCTATAGCTTAGCTTAAAGTTAGGTAAAATCCTTTAAAATCTGTTTTAGAAGTCACTATCTTAATGACTTTTAACTGATTTCTAGCTTATTTTGTTTGCTTTTTTTGTCATTAAGTGCTTATTAGGTGTTGTTGTAGGTCTATTTTTTGCTTATCTTATTTTCCATTAGCTTATTTAGTCTAAAAATGCTTAACAGTTTTTAGCTTTATAGTAATTTGGAAAAAGTCAAGTCTGTTGACCTTTTTAAGCTTTTCCAGCTTATTTGTTAACTTATTTTTTATTCAAGTGCTTATTAGGTCCAGGGTTATGTTGTTTTTAGCTAATTTGTTCCTATGAATGCTTATTGGTTTTAAAAAAGCCACACAGTTTAAGCACATTGCCATTTAGTTAAAAAACCTTAACTGTCATACTTTTTTGCTTAATTCCCAGCTTATTTTTAAGTTTTGAGAAAAGTTTCTTTTTAAAAGTTTGTGATTTCAGCTTATTTTATAAGTTTTTAAAAAAGAAAAATAGAAAAAAAATGTTTTGTAAAAAGGTAGGCCACAGGATTCGAACCTGTGACCTCACCCTTTGCACACAAAGCCTCAACACACCACATACAATATCCCTCAGCCTGGGGTCTTTTGTTTCAAGTTTTATACTTACACAATTAATGTTTTGTATAGCATTTTTTTTAGTTTAAGCCTTTCAGCTTATTTAGCTTATTTTACCAGCTTATTTCCATTGTTTGTTTCCAGTTCTTATTTTTCCTAGAATCTACATAAGTCAAAGTATTTTTTAGTATTTTTCTAGAATTTTAATAATTAGTTTAGTATTTTTAATAAATAATTTAGATTAAAATTGTTTTTAATTCATATTAAATAAAATAAAAATCAAAAAAATATAATTCTTTTTAAAAAAAATTTCTTTTATCATTTAGGACTTAAGAAAATTAAATTTTCATTGGTAGGGTTAAAATTGCATGTTTTAGGTTTTTTAGTCGCGTTTTTAATTCCCGTTTACGTTTTTAAATTTCATTTTTGCTTTCATTTTTAGTGTAGCTTTCCTTTTAATTGTTTTTCCTGTAGATTTAGAAAATCCAATCAAAATCTTTTTTATTCAAACATCAAATATCAAACCGAAAATCAACTTTCCATTGCACACCTCGTTGGGAGAACGACCCGGGTGATCACTTGTCCGGAATCATTTATATCACACCCGTGAGTTTGTTGACCTTTTTCCTAAAGGGTTGACTAGGTTGACTTGCGGGGATTTTATATTTGATATTTTATTATACTATTCTATATCTAATTACCCCTATAAAGGTGATTATCAACAGGATTAATTGAATAACATTTAGGGAGAAGAACCACCTAAACCTTGCGAATGATATAACACCAACATAGTAATACAATCATTGCACCTTAGTCAAGATCGGCGTTTTATCCGATTAACCATGGCTGATATGTTTTCCTTATATTTGTGCTAGACCACTTCTCTATCGTTTGTTATCTTCTTGTATGTGTTTACTCCTTTACTTGTCATTAACTTAGAAATAGAATAACTAAAAATCATGGCTGAAAACCCCCCTTTGTAACGTCAGTTTAGGTTTAGATAGGTAGAATTAATTAGGACTAACTTAGATAACTAAAATACTGGTAGACATAACAATTAACGTTCTTGCTCTTAGTGATCGACACCCTACTTACCAACGAAGCTACAACTGATCGGGTACACTGCTCGTTAGTGTTGTTTTAGGTTAAGTCGGCAAAATATAAATAGTAAAACTTGATAACATAAATTACCTACGCACAACGACACATCAAGTTTTTGGCGCCGCTGATGGGGAGTAAAATTGTTTAAATCTTTTGTTTATTAGTGTTTTAGCTTAGTTCTTGTGTGTTTGCCTGCATTGTATAATTTTGAATAATTGTGTGTTTAAGTGTTTTACTGCCTTTTTGCATTTAGTTCAATTTTTATTTGTTCTCTGCCTTTTGTTTCCTGATATGTTGTTACAAGAAACAGATAATCCACATACCACCATGGATGAATATGTTCAGTTCGAAACTGAACAGGCCCTTAAAAACGGTAAAGTCTATAATTGGGAAACTACTAAGTATGGTAAGACTAATTGGTGTCTCGATAATGTTGACATCGACGTCTTAAGGTTCTTTGAAACAAAATTCCCAGCTACAGCTTATAATGACAATTTAAAACTAAAGCCTAGCCCCCTTCTTCGGGGCATATCAAAAGCGTTAACTTTGAAAACATCACGCCTTTGCCTAAATCGGATTATAATTTTTAGAAATAAAGGATTGCTTTAAAGAAATGATTTTATAAAAAGGAAAAGTTCAACATTTTAAATATCTTTAAGGATTTGTTTTCTTATGAAGCTCCTTCTTCCTTTGATTTACAATTAAATAAGGGCGGTGGTGACACTAAAATGGTATTGATCGATCTTCGAAAGAAACTCTGGCCAAACCATAACTTAATATAATAAAAACCAAAGTCGATACCTGCAGAGTCATGACATGCGAAAATGTGAAAACAAGTCGTATGGGGTTTGATGAAATTTCCGAAACTAAAACTTTCGCCATCAAATTATGCATTAATACCATGATTACGAATTATTATAACAACGAAATGTTAGTAAATCTTCTTAAGAATTTATACATGCCATATGGCATTCCGTTTGACCCCAAGTTGTTCTATAAGGACAAAGGTTATAACAAGGGCCATTCAATTCGACAAATTAATTATGCTGAAAATCGATCTTTCAATGATAGATACGGAGTATCGAGTATTAATCGCTATGCCGTATTAGGAATTTTCAAACCTTTCTTTGACAAAAATGGTTCTTGAATGGATACGGCGTATTTACTCATGAATACGACGTATTCAGTAAAATCTATAAAAACCCATCCATACGTCGACTGCATGCATGGTTGAAGTTTTACAAAATTAGTGCACGACGTTAAAAAATTGCTCTTGAAGGAATCTTTGGTTAAATTTAAGTTTCTTTGAATCACTTTCTCCTAATCTTGGGACGAGGTACGATCATTTACTATGATCTTTACTAATTTGAATTTTATTTGAGTTAGGGTTTTTAGTTTTAAAAATTGCTAGATTCTTGTTTGGATTTTACAAAATTTAGAATTGTTGACATTTTGATAAGTACTTCTGTGAGTTTTTGTCATAATTGATGCGTTGGGATTTCAAGCAAATCGGATTGATTGTGGTAATAGTCGTTCGACTTGTATCAATTGCAGGAATATGGCGTATTTGTCCGCCAATGTGTCGTATAACCTATACGGCGTATCCTATTGATATGGCGTATCAAGTGTACAACACAGTAGCATAATTGATTTTCAGATTCCGTAATCAACTTCCTTTCATATGAACTCATCCTACTAACGTTTATGTGATAATTTTTTCAGTAGAAATAGGATGGAAATAGTCGCTAGGAATAAATACGAAGAAAAGCCTAAGAGATTCAACTCAATCATGAACGAGTTCGTTTGGTTCAACCATGACACGCCCCTCGAAAATGAATTTGATCAATTTTGCAAAAGATGGTGAGTGATAACGATCATTTTATACATATTTCTATATGCGTTATCTATTCTTTTATGTATATTTATTGGTTAATTATAAGAACTTTTGATACTTTATCGAGTATATTTGCTATTGTAGGTTCATGATACGTGTCGTGGAAGAAAATGGAAGAATACACAAAGATTTGAAGCTTAAACGAAGAAAGAACTCAAGATAAAGATCTCTCGACACCTGTCCACTGTTTTGGCCATAACTTGAGCATACGAACTCAGATTGACGCGATTCTGGCGCCCACACAACCGGGAAAGAATTATCTACAACTATGGTTTTTGGTACAAAAGCTAGAAATGCACCAAGTACGCCGCACTTCTCAAAATGTGAGGCATACTTTTCAAAAAATCTGAAGTATGGCGCACAAATAAAAATGTGCGCCGCACTTTTAGACTGATGCATTAAAAACATGAATTTAGCCTCAAATTCAACCACATTCATCCTTTTCTTGGTCCCCACGTAATTTTTATCCTATAAATACCCCCAAAACCCCAGGGTAAACACATAGCAATACATATCTTACACACACACATAACTCATACTATCATTAGAGAAGAGGAGGAGTGGTGAGGATCTAATGATCCAAACACCCCTTTACATCACCATATCACCACCACTCTAACCACCACTACCACCACGAATTACCACTAAATCATCACCATTTTCAGACCTCAAACACCATATTTCTAGAATCTAAATGCATTATACCATGAGGATTAGATGATTCACACCAAATCTCTAATTCCTTCACTATATTAAACCCGTTACTAAACACACCATTCGGCGACGTGTTGTTGTTTTCCAGCGGGTTCGTGACAGCTGTAACATCTCGTATTTTACGATCAACATTAAATCTCGAATCCGTTCCTATTTCCACATTTGAATAAATTTTTTGTGTTTTACTTGTTAGTCGATTAGGTAAAAATCGTCATTTTTAGTTATTTGTGTGTCGTGCTTTGGATATTTATCCGTAAAGCGTTTTAAGAAATTAAAATTTTCGTATTTTATCTTTAGAAGCTTAATTATTTTTATTTTAGTATTTCTCGACTTTTCCTGCGTTTTTGCCGAAACCGCATCAAAATAGTGTTTTTACATTTAATAATGAGATAACAAAATGTTTAAGCCCAAAATTGTATTGTCCAAATGTGAAAAAAAAATATGGAAACCCATAAGCCCATGGCTTATGGCCGGTAAGAACCAAAACAAACATCCTTATATTTTTATATGTCGATACAAATTAGGAGGCTAGATATTATCCCATATATAAAGATTCTAATTCCTTTTAAAACACATAGATCACCAATTATGTCTGCTCTCTTCTTCTCCTTCTCTACTCGAAGAACCCACACCAAAAACCAAGAAAACCATCACCAAAAATTCTCAGACTAATTCCTATTATTCCTACATCAATACCACATTAATCCCTACCATTATTTTCAAGAAAAATCAACATGAAAGGCTTGTTCAAGATTTTTGGTTTTTGAGGATTTTATTGATTTTGGGTATAATCAAAGCATCAAAGGGTTGAATACTAGTGTTATTGCAAGGTTTTGAATAAGAAAAAGTTAGGGTTTGATCAAAAAGGGGTATGTTTGGTTTCGGTAAATCAAAGGAAGTTTTGAATTTTGGTTTTTGCTTGTGGTTTGATATAGGCCGAACCCTAAAGGGGTGTTTGGTTTGTTTTCTTCTTCAATTGTTGCTACGTAAGCCCCAATCCCTTATTTAATTGTTATTTTTATTTCATGGGTTTATTTAATTTGTTTAATTTCTGGAAAATATGATGCATGCATGTTATTGGGTGATTGTGATTGTGATATGGCAATAGGTAGTAGCCAAGACCAGTCCTGAGAATTTTGATGCCCTGAGCGAGACGGGGAAAAAATGCCCCCATTAAAACTATCTTCTATAAAGTTTTCTTAAGAAAAAAACGACGTTACCTCATTAAATAACAACAAACTTTTTTCAAAGTCTCATTTTAGTACGTAAGCTACAAAATGTCCCATAAATGCTATGAATTTACAAAATTGTTTCAATATGCATATTTTTGTAAGGTGTCATGTAACAATAGTGACACGTGTAAGCTTTTTTGGCAAAATGTGTACATTAAAATACCCTTTAGAAGCTTGTAATATTTATGTAACATTTTATAATTCACGTATCAAAGCGGGGATTCAAAAGTATCATTGTTATTAAATGAACTACTAATAGATTAAAACTACTAAAATAATTCACGATTAATATGACAAATTTATTATGACTTGTTGATTCTCGTTCACTTTTATCTACATTCGATGTTTAAAGAAAATGAAAGAGACTAAAGATTTAACATGTTCTTCGAAAAAAATCTTACACGACAAACATGTAATTATGTAGTAATATATATATATATATATATATATATATATATATAGGGAAGGGATCAAGTGAGAAGAAAAAATATAATGAGAAGAATAAGAAGGATTTCTAGCCACACATTTTAAATAGGAAAGAGAATTTTAAGGAGAGATGCATGCATTTTTATAGGTGCATCTGAAATGTGTGGTTGTGGTTTCTTCTTATCATTCTCATTATAAGTTTTCTTCTCATTTGATCCTTACTATATATATATATATATATATATATATATATATATATATATATATATATAGGGATGGGATCATGAGAAAACCTAATTTCGGTGGAAAACCCAGAAAACCCAAAAAAACCAAACAAATGCCCTAAAAAAACCAAACAGATGCCCTAATTTTTTCAGGCTAAAAATTGTTTTTTCAGGCAAATATGGCCTCGATTTACTCTCTGTAAAAACCCAAAAAAAACCAAACAGATGCCCTAAAAAACTAAACAGATGCCCTAAAAAATCTTTTATATAGCCTGAAAAAATTAGGGCATCTGTTTGGTTTTTGAGTTTTTTACAGACATTATATCGAGGCCATAATTTGACCTGAACGAAAACACCAATTTTTTCTGAAAAAATTAGGGTATTTGTTTGGTTTTTTTAGGGCATCTGTTTGGTTTTCTGAGCTTTTCATAGGTTTTCTAATGCCCAAAATATGGTTTATCCTAGACCCTTCCTATTTTATCTAGTTATATATATAATTATATATATATATATATATATATATATATATATATATATATATATATATATATATATATATTAAAATGAGTCGTATATGTGTAATTAAGAGTGGCCGAATGATATTGGGAGAACCCTAAATAGCTTAACCATCTATTATGTTGTTTAGTTGTTTAGTGTTTAGAAGGGGCTTGGAATCTTAGAGATGACAAATGAGTGTTGTATTTATTATATGAAAAAGATGAAGGGCGAAAGTTGAAAATATGAGAATTAATAACGTTGAAAAGTAAAAAGAAAAGAGAACATCTTCTTCTTCCCCTTCTCTTTTCTTCATCATCCCTGTTGCTTCTTTTTTCATTAAAATTAGTATTTCTTGTGTTTCTTTTATATATACGAATCTGAACTCTATAATGCCTTTTATTTGGTAATGCCCTGGACGGTCGCCCACTTCGCCCATGGGTAGGGCCGGGTCTGGTAATAGCTTAGGATCGTTATAAATTAGGTTAAATTAGATTTTGGAAGCTGATTGGGATTAGAAAAATAGGACAGCAGGTTGTAAAAGTGTTGTCGAAATATTTTTAGCTTAAGGTCTGTGATTTTATGACTTTTTTGGGTAGAGTAATATACAAGGTGCTTTGGATGGAGCCGTAACACCTCCGGATGACCTAGATATGATCAAATTAGTGATTGAGATTGATAATTTAAGACAGCATGTTGTTAGAGTGTTGTCGAAATATTTTTGGCTTAAGGTTTATGATTTTATAACTTTGTTGGGTAAAGAAACATACAAGGTGTATGTGGTGCTTTGGATGGAGCCGTAACTCCTCCGGATTTCCAAGATATGATCGAATTAGTGATTGGGATTGATAATTTAGGACAGCAGGCTGTTGGAGTGTTTTCGAAATATATTTCACTTGAGGTCTGTGATTTTATGACTTTTTTGGGTAGAGAAACATACAATATGTATGTGGTGCTTTGGATGAGCCGTAAGTCCTCCGGATGACCAAGATACGGCCAAATTAATGAAACTAGTCCAAATAGGTGACTTGCAGATAGTTTGTGTTCTAATGGAATAATTTTGGCTTAGATCCTACTGTATCTTTACATAAATGGATAGATTATAATCTCGGGTCCATATGGAGAATTGGATGGAGACGTATCTCCTCCGGATGAGTTAGATACGCCCAAATTAGTGAAACTAGTCGAAATGGGTCATTGAATCTAGTTATGCAGATAGTTTGTAATATAATAGAATAATTTTGGCATAAAGCCTACTCGTTATTTACATAAATGATTAGGTTAATATCTCAGGTCCTAGTGGTGAGTTGGATGGACCTTTAACTCTTCCGGATGGTCGAGATATGACCAAAACTGTGGAAACAAACTTAGTGTGTACCCAGAATTTGTAATATAGATAGTTAAACTTGTAACGAATTTTATATGACTTGGAGGCTACTGGGGTTTTACATGGGTGAAGGGTACAATATATAAGGACCATGTGGTTCTTTGGATAAAGCCATAACTATTTCGGATGAATGAGTTACGATCAAAATGATGAAACTAACTAGAAATTGTGCCCAGATTTTCAAATGAATATATCTTAAAACTTTTGAACCTATGTACTATTTTTCTAAAACTAAACGTTATAGATAATTGATAGACTTAAACTTAAGATTTTGAATGGGGTTTACGGATTGTGAGATATGATCAAAATGGTGAAGCGGGAAATTGTTTCCAAAACTTAGATTGTGTACTTAGGGTTAAATTGGTCATTTCACTTAGGTTCGGGTTACATTGGAGTGTTTGGTTGATAACATCAGTAAACTAGGTACATTAAGCTTGATTTAGGAAAAAACCGATCGTTTATACCTATTACGGATTTTGAGATATAGGTCCATTTAGCAGGCTTAAGTGCAGAATCGTATAGTGCCGAATTGCTTTAAATGGTTTAAGGACTATAACGGATTTTCTAAAATGGATAAATAAGTGGTATAAGTGGGTTTATACTTGAAGGTATATTAGATCAGGTCCTAAAGGGATGTTTGGATAAATCTCACTTGGTTAAAGGTAATTAAAACGCCATATCATGATCACGATTTCTTCATTGCATCTTTTGGTTGTTTTCGTCGTGTGCGTTTTATTTCTTTATACTAAGTCACCATTCTTTCTAGGTAATACTTAACCGACTGTGGTCCTACGCCATCCTTGATTTAACTTCAGTACCTACTACTTTATCGCTTCTCGGTGAGTTCATAGCCCCACATTTTCTCTTTTAATGGTTTTCATAAACTGTTTTCGGGGTGAGAATACATGCTCGTTTTGCTAAGAAAACTTATTGATTTCTACTAATTAAGCATGACATGACGATTTTTGCTAAAGCTTTTACTTGCTTACTACATGACTTTTAATACATGGTTGATTACTTATGAACTTACTAAAGCTTGATTTGCTTTCTACATGATTTGAGACCATTGAATACCTATATATATGAAAACCATAAGTTTTGAACACATTATTTGTTTTACTTTGGACACAAGTGTTTTTCAAACTGTATGCTATCCAGACTATTACCTGAATATTATTTCCTAAGTTACCACAATGCCAACTAAGTCCCTTTTTATCATGAACCCTTAATTACTATTGTAGTAAGCGCGAATGTTGTAGGTAGATCTATCGAGATTGACAATCCCCGCCTTAAATTTCTGGTCACAAGTTGGTCATGGTGCATTTAACATGGTGAGGACATTTAGGGTGTTTTGGCATATATCCTATATAATGTAAGGGCACAAACTAGTTAAGGTTTCGGGGTCATGAGCTTCGTGCAATAATACATGTTTTTGACTACTAAATTTGTTTCATAGTCTGCTATTACTTAAATCTTGTGGTCCACTTCTAAACATTACTTGAGTTATTGAATCACTACTTGGATTCGGAAATAATGCTTTGAAATGTTGTAATGCTACTTTTCTTACTGAAATATTACTTGAATATTTTCAATACTGCTTTTACTTAAACCTATGAATTCACCAACATTATTGTTGACGTTTTTACATGTATTTTCTCAGGTTTTATATTGCTAGCTGAGCATTGGGAACATTCGAATCGCGCGAATATAAATATATTTTAAAGGCTTTATAATTTGAGTACCATTCGATAAACATTTTAAAAATGTTTTCTATAGCATTGCAAATGGGACCTGTTGTAACTCTGATATTTTATAAAAATTATCAAATGGTAGACTTTTTAAAACGCCTCACTTAGAGTCGTTTTATGTAACTTGTACTTTATGCTATAAAGTAGCACCCCAAGTGGTATTCCGTTGCGTTGTGATTTTTGGAGGTGTTACAGAGTGGTATCAGAGCACAAGTTATAGCGAACTATGTCGTTTTCAAAACCTGGACTATAACTGTTTTTCGAAAAAAAATTAAAAGTCTTTCACCATTGTCCGATATCCACGCGCGCATGCTCCCTGGTCTCTTATAAGCTCTTTTTTGCATCTCTACTATTATTACATGGATAATGAGTATTTAACACTTGGATATGATTTCGCTCTCTCACGTCTATCTTATGACGTCTTACTATTTACCTTATATCAGGTAGTTATATTAATATTGATCACTCCGATTATCGCTTACTTTTTGATTTCTCAATTACTCCCTCGAACACCAATACTGATTATTATACCATTCGACTCTAAATTGGAACACTCTTCTTATGCTTTTGAATCACATATGTTGTTTCGTAATCTATCGTTTTGAAGTCTTCTAGTTGATGGGAGTGCGACCTTAACCTGTTACCTCGGATCGTGCTGCCTTTTTGCACTTACCTTTGGATCGCGATTGACTAAGGTCTCATTATTCTTCTCGTTACTTCTTATGATTTTGAAGAATCGTGCCACCAAGGAGACTCTTTCTTCTCAAACGTAACATTGTTTTTATCTCGTGTTTTGTTGTGACAATGCTTAAGTAGGCTAATTTATAATTATCTTATTGAAATGGATTGGGACGCCTTTTCATTTGAATAAGAAAATTATAAATCGCTGAACCATAAATTTCTAAGTCTTATTTACATGGATTGGGACGCCTTTGGATGTAAATAACAATTTGTAAATGAGTGGGCTTAAGTGTATGGCATTCGCACGAACAACCTTCTTTCGATTTGTAATCCGTTTGTATGAATAATTCATTTTCTTCATTCATCTAATCATTATCGTTATTATCTTCATACGAATGAGTCTTTAGACTTCTTTCGGTTCGTAATTTGTTCATTCGATTATTTCCAAATGTTTATCCGACATGGCGTGCGTCTCTTTTATCAAGTAATGCGTCTTTACGAATCATTCATTGTCTTTACTCTTCTAATCGCTATCATCATTGCTTTTGTATAAATGGCTACTTAAACTTCTTTCGACTCGTAATATGTGATATGAATTTTTCTGAATGTGTATCGATCGTCGCAAACCATATGGAGATAAGGCAAATTGAGCACCGGGACGGCGCTCCCTTAAGGTGGGAAACCTGTAACATCTCGTATTTTACAATCAACATTAATTCTCGAATCTGTTCCTATTTCCTCTGCTAAAAAACATCATTTTTAGTTATTTGTGTGTCGTGCTTTGGATATTTATCCGTAAAGCGTTTTAAGAAATTAAAATTTTCGTATTTTATCTCCGGAACCTTAATTATTTTTATTTTAGTATTTCTCGACTTTTCTCGCGTTTTTGCTGAAACCGTGTCAAAATAGTGTTTTTACATTTAATAATGAGATAACTAAATGTTTAAGCCCAAAAATGTATAGTCCAAATGTGGAAAAAAAATATGGAAACCTATAAGCCCATGGCCTATGGCCGGTTACTAAGACCCAAAACAAACAACCTTATATTTTTATATGTCGATACAAATTAGGAGGCTAGATATTAGCCCATATATAAAGAGTCTAATTCCTTTTAAAACACATATATCATCAATTCTGTCTACTCTCTTCTTCTCCTTCTCTACTCGACGAACCCACACCAAAAACCAAGAAAACCATCACCAAAAATTCTCTGACTAATTCCTACTATTCCTACATCAATACCACATTAATCCCTACCATTATTCTAAAGAAAAATCAACATGCAAGGCTTTTTAAAGATTTTTGGTTTTTGAGGATTTTATTGATTTTGGGTATAATCAAAGCATCAAAGGGTTGTATTTTAGTGTTATTGAAAGGTTTTAAATATGAAAAAGTTAGGGTTTGATCAAAAAGGGGTATGTTTGGTTACGGCAAATTAGTAAAACTAGTCGAAATGGGTCATTGAATCTAGTTATACACATTGTTTGTGATATAATGGATAATTTTGGTTTAAATCCTACTGATTAATTATATAAATGATTAAGTTAATATCTTAGGTCCTAGTGGTGAGTTGGATGGAGCTCCAACTCTTCCGGATGGTCGAGATACGACCAAAACCGTGGAAATAAACTTAGTGTGTACCGAGAATTTGTAATACAGATAGTTATGCTTGTAACTAATTTTATTTGACCTAGAGGCTACTGGGTTTTTACATAGGTGAAGGTTACAACATATGAGGACCATGTGGTTCTTTATATAAAGCCATAATTATTCCGGATTAATGAGTTACGATCAAAATTGCGAAACTAACTAAAAATTATGCCCAGATTTTCAAACGAATATATCTTAACAATTTTAAACCTAGGTACTATTTTTCTAAAACTAAAAGTTATAGATAATTTCTAGACTTAAACTTGAGCTTTTAAATAGGGTTCTAACTAGTTACGGATTATGAGATATGATCAAAATGGTGAAGCGGGAATTGTTTCCAAAACTCAAATTGTGTACTTATGGGTAAATTGGTCATTTCACTTAGTTTCTAGATACATTGGAGTGTTTGGTTGATAACATCAGTAAACTAGGTATATTAAGCATGATTGAGGCAAAAACCGTTCGTTTATACCTATTACGGATTTTGAGATATAGGTCCATTAAGCCGGCTTAAGTGCAGAATCGTATAGGGCCGAATTGCTTTAAACGGTATAACGAGTATAACGGATTTTATAAAATGGGTAAATAAGTGGTATAAGTGGGTTTATACTTGAAGGTATATTAGATCAGGTCCTAAAGGGGTGTTTGGATAAATCTCACTTGGTTAAAGGTAATTAGAACGCCATATCATTATTACGATTTCTTTATTGCATCTTTTGGTTGTTTTCATCGTGTGCGTTTTATTTCTTTATACTATGTCACCATTATTTCTAGATGATACTTAGGCGACCGTGGTCCTACGCCATCCTTGATCTAACTTCAGTACCTACTGCTTCCTTTCTTCTCGGTGAGTTCATAGCCCTACCATTTCTTTTTTAATGGTTTTCATAAACTATTTTCGGGGTGAGGTACATGCTCGTTTTACTAAGCAAACTTATTGATTTCTACTACTTAAGCGTTACATGACTATTTTTATTAAAGCTTTTACTTGCTTACTACATGAATTTTAATACATGGTTGATTACTTACGAACTTCCTAAAGCTTTATTTGCTTACTACATGATTTGAGACCATTGAATACATATATATATGAAAAACCGTAAGTTTTGAACACATTATTTGTTTTACTTTGTACACAAGTGTTTTTCAAACTGTATGCTATCTACACTGTTACCTGAATATTATTGCCTAAGTTATCACAATGCCAACTAAGTCCCTTTTTATCATGAACCGTTAATTACTATTGTAGTAATCGCGAATGTTTTGGGTAGATCTATCGGGATTGACAATACCTGCCTTAAATTTCTGGCCACAAGTAGGCCATGGTGCATTTAACATGGTGAGGACATTTAGGGTGTTTTAGCATACATCCTATATACTGTAAGGGCACAAACTAGTTAAGGTTTCGGGGTCATGAGCTTAGTGCAATAATATATGTTTTGGACTACTAAATTTGTTTTGTAGTCTGCTATTACTTAAATCTTGTGGTCCACTTCTGAATATTACTTGATTTATTGAATCACTACATAGATTCAGAAATAATGCTTTGAAATGTTGTAACGCTACTTTTCTTATTGAAATATTACTTGAATATTTTCAATACTGCTTTTACTTAAACCTATGAATTCACCAACATTATTGTTGATGTTTTTGCATGTATTTTCTCAGGTTTTATATACCTAGCTGAGCGTTGGGAGCAATCGAGTCGAGCGGATATAAATATATTTTTAAAGGCTTTATAATTTGAGTACCATTCGAAAAACGTTTTAAAAATGTTTTCTATTGCATTGCAAATGGGACCTGTTGAAACTCTGATATTTTATAAAAATTATTGAATCGTTGACTTTTCAAAACGCCTCACTTAGAGTCTTTTTCTGTAACTTGTACTTTATGCTATGAAGTAGCACCCCAAGTGGTATTTCGCTGTGTTGTGATTTTTAGGGGTGTTACAACAGCCCCGCGGGCTATATCATAAGGTTTCGGATGTTGGTTGTTTATGGGAGCAGTTGGTTATTGGTTTGGTTATGATGTAGTCTTCTTCGTTCGTTTTGAATATGTGAAACATGATATAATATTTGGATGGTTTTGTTATGACTTATGCATATATATATTTATGAATTAGATGTTATCTTTACTTGGTTCATTGTTTATCTTTTGGTATATCATTTCAATTGAAATAGGTCGAAAGGGTTATTTGTCTTGATGTATTTTGAACCGTTTGTCTATAGCGTGTCAATATCATGCTTGTGAGAATTGTGTGGTAAATTGATAAATAACCCAAGTAGAATAATGTTTAAGACCCTTCCTTATGTTGACCGACCGGGTTGGGAGGAATTCATATGTATGCATATTTGATATAAACCGTTCTTAATGCGCTCGTGATGACGTAGTATATAGGCCGAAAGGATTCTATGTTATCATTGGTAGATATGCTTGTTATTATGATTACCCGTAATATATGACTTGTATGCTTTGTTTATATAAAGTCTTGCTCTATCTCTATCTATTATGTTATGTGGATCATGTCTTGTTCTTTGCTTGCTTAATACACACTTTTTAGCTATTTGATCCGTGACAATCATTTAGCTTTGTTACTTGATAAACAATCTGTGAATTGCTACAAATCCCGTGGAATGACCTGGACTTACCTAATACTATATTACACTCGAATAGGGTATATGTGCCCGAATGTTGTATTTTTAGTTAAAATCGGTATTTCTAGTTATTATAAATTTAAAGCTTGTAAAAACACACATTAAGTTTTTAGCGCCGCTGCCGGAGATTTGTTTAGTTGTTCTCAGATTGTTTACTAGTCTTGTGCATGTATTGTGTGTTCGTGTGTTTAAATCCTTTGAAATCTCCTAAAAATCATCTTCTATTGCTGCAAGTGCACCGCACTTCTCATGAAGTGCGTCGTACTTCCCCTGTTCTCGTTTAATATTTACAGATAAAACCTGCAAGTGCACTGGTTTCGCACCAAAACCACCGCACTTTCCATGTGATCTTGTTCATCTCATGACTGATTAAGTTCAGTGGTAACACAAACCCCCCAAATTGTTAGTCTCAGGTATGTGATCATTTAAAATTCTATTTTGGATTATTATATGCCTTGTAAATTTGTGAATATTTAGTTTGTCATTCAAAATAAATAAAAAACCCAAAAAGATCTTAATTTTTGCTTCATTTTATTTTGACATGTTCTTGTTCATATAATAAAACAATGCTTTATGTTTCTTTGTTTTATTTGATTAGTTCTCTTTTACTGCATCTGTAAAAAATAATAAAGAATAAAAGTTTGAAAATTTTGTAGAAAGTACGCCGCACATTATATTTTGTGCGTCGCACTTTCTGGGTCTAAAAAAATATATGTTTTCTTTTCCGCATCTTTATCATATAGATTGTTTTAAAACCAGTATTAGTATTCATTCATGTAGCTTGCATGTGTTTGGATTGCTTGTTAATGTTTATTTGTTTGTGTGTTTATGTAATATGTTAAAAACTATAAAAATCTAAAAAAAGGTTTTCTTATTTTCCTTTATATTGTGTGCTTGCGCGTTTGTGTTTGTTTGTCAGTATTTGTGTTATGTGTTGATATATGCATTGTAAACTAATAAAGCAAAAAAATAAAAATAAATAAAAATAAAATAAAATAATTTTGTTTATTATTTATTTTATACCTTATATATTTATTGTGTGTTTGTGTTTGTGCTAAAAAATTATAAAAAACCCAAAAATATCTAATCTCTATATGTGATTTTCTTTGTTAGTCGTTATTCGTTTTCGTACCTTAAATAATAAGCGAGTGCTTGATATGTGTTTGTCCAAAAAAACTAAAAATAAAAAAAGACTTTATTTTCGCCTCTATTTATTATCGTATGTGATTTGAATGTTTGAATGATACTAGTAATTATATTTTCATTCTTATGTTTTATTTTATTTCGTGATGTTTTATGTGTGCTTGTTTTAGTAAATTGTGTATAAATAAAAAAATTAAAAAGGAAAATAATAATAAAAAAATATAAAATTGTTGATTTGAACTTTGTGGGTGTGTTCGGTGTAAACCCTCACGGGAGTATAACTCGTCCACTCGAGAAACCGAGGGGTTTAAAGGCTTGTTGGATATGCTAAATGCAATCGTGTTACCTACGAAAGTGTGCTTTTGTATTTTACGCTTTCTTGTAGTTTTGTTTATTATGCAGATTAAATAAATAAGTGAAGCTTGGATTGGTGGTTCGCATTTTACACTTGGGGAATGATATATTATATATGGTTGATTTCACATGCTTATGTTGGTGCCTCGTCTAGTGCTACATCTTTCCGAATTCAACCGAGCACTTATGAGCCCCGAGATGTCTCGTTTCTTTTATATTTATTTTCCCATTATCCTACTTTTAAGTTATTTTCTAATTATGCGTATTTCTCAACTTAAGTGTGGAAGGAAAATAAAATGGAAAAATTAGACTTATTAATAAAAGTATAAACTTTTGTTCGCCCTCGGTAATCTAAAAATCTAATCTTGTTTTTAAATTCTTTTGCCACTTAGGTTAATATATTAGAATAAAACATAGTAAAAAAATAAATAAATAAATAAAGTTTTGAAATCAGAGATGTGTCCCGATCGATAGAGCAGATTCGACTTGGTATCAATGACATTACTTGCGCATTTATACCAATCACCCAACAAAATGTAAGGTTTAGATCTTAAGGAATTCAGGTATCCATCTTTGATACCTAAGATAATTTTTGCCATTAGCTTTCTCGAGTTAAGGTTTGAATGCAATTGCAAGTGTCTCATCCTTCGTTACGGCTGTGTATTTGTAATTTGTCGCCTTTTCTGGAGCATTGGTATCGGTTTAAAAATTGTATGAGTGTGCCAGTGATTTATTGATTCTAGAACTTGTGCTTGACAATCATTACGATACCGTAGTGAGATCACGTTCGCGTGATATAGGTATTTTTATATGATAAAGAGGCAACTTAGGATTTAACCCAAATTAGCCCGTCCATTTAACATATTCTTTTAGCTTTACACTGATTAGCCAACCACCCAAAATAAAACCCACTTGTAGCATTCATCTTTAGTGCTAGATACCCCTATTTTAAACCTGCTGAGCCATTCTATTCATTTTTCTCATCCACTAAAAAATAAAAAAATATATAACATTTAGCCTAGCCTTACCCCTTGTCAAAACTCTATGGTTGGTTGCTAGTTGCTCGGTATGATTGGATGATTTTTGATTATAGTTTGCTCGCGCTTTGCTATAAGTGTTGTGCCATTTTAGCGGAGATGGAGATGGCCAGCTTCATGTTTCGTATTTTTTGTGGTGTACGCTTATATTAAGTGTGGGGGAATTGTTAGTTGCGTTGAAAAAAAATAATAAATGAAAAAAAATGTGAAAAAATAAAAAAAGTGAAGTATGAATAATAGTTGAGATGTTGTATAACACCCCGTATTTTAGGACAATGTACGACGTTGATAAAGTCGTTTTTTTTATTGTACGCGTTTGTTTTTAATGGAAATCGTTAAGTTAAATCGCGTAAGCAATAAATAATCAGTTAACGTAAACGGGCATCAAGCAATTTATTGTTTACGTCAAACAAGGGTTAAGTAATTATTTTGAGGATAATTATTAACATTACACAAGTTATTTTATCGAATACGTGAAAGTGTTTACGTTTCGCGATAAATGACAATTAGGTTTTCCCGGAAACCCTAAAAATTAACGTACGCTTCAACAAATACCTACGTTTATATACAATGATCGAAGTTTATACAACGTTATGCATCCTGTATATATTTATACACGTCCAAATATATATATATATATATATATATATATATATATATATATATATATATTTATATATATCTATATATATATATATATATATATATATATATATATATATATATATATATATATATATATATATATATATATGTACAAGATAACAAACATTTTACAAAGTTTAACTTCTAAATAAAAACTACACTTTACATTTTGTAAAAACTTTACTTACACTTTCTTTTATAATTACACAAGTAACATATTAACTAGAAAAGGAAATAAGCTAGTGAAACACTAAACCTTGAAATCATGGGATGATTCCCATGATAAGAGACCAACAAACATCACCATTAAACCCTTGTTTCCCTCCCCTTTTGTCCCCTTGAACCCCACGGTCAAAGACCCCTCCCCCTTTGATTTTTCCAGTCAAACTTTTTGCTAAAATATCTAGTTCTCTCTTCCTATAAATACATGCACCTCATATGTAAAGTTTACACACTCTTTTACTTAGCAAAATTATTTTCTTTTCTCTCTTGTTCACTCCAAAACCCACGGCTCAATATACCCTCTTAAGAAAACCATACAAAATTTTTCTACAATCCATACACTCCTATACCCATCTATCCTAAGATATTCTAAGGTGTTTCCAATCATTGAATCACCATTTGCAAGTAATAATCAAGAAAAGGAAGGCTAGGGCTTTTACTTGGAAAGTTAGGGATTTCATTGTGCAAACTTTGGTTTTGAATCTAAAATCGGGTTTAGCATTCATTTCTCATCTCATACATCATCCCTAAGGTCTTCCTAATTCCTTTATACTTTTTATTATCATTATTTTATGTGTTATATGTTATTTATGGCTAAATCACCACTAAGGACTTTTTAATATGTAAAATGAGTTTTCACTTATGTTTATGAATTTATGCACTTATTCTTATGTCATATGGTTATATATATCATGGGAAAATGAATGTAAAAGTATGTTAACATATGGTTTAAGTATAAACATGTTTAAGTATAAATTAGGGTTTATAAAGTTAATAAAACAAGCTTTTTATAAAAGAATACATTTGAATAATTCAAGGGCTATTTTAATTCGAATTTAATACAGTAGGTTTGAACTCATATAAAAATAATACGCCTCATGACGATTCCAAAATGATAAGAAACTCGAAAAACCGATTTATAACGAAAAAGATACGTTAATTACGAGTTTACGACGAGAAATACTTTTATAAAACTATTTTTATAAAAAGCACTATTCATTACAGAAACTCATATTTTTAAAACATCAAAAATATGATATAACTTTTAATTACGAGCATCCGTACTCGAAAAGAATCGCTAAAAATGAACTATAACGAACCTAAACTAGACATTTTCGATAATTTAAGTTTATGGAAGTTAATTTTATAAACTATAAACCTAGTAAAAAAGCACTATTCATCAGCGGACCCAACTTTATAAAAAAAATCATAAATACATCTTTTATAATAAACAAAGACGTACTCGAAGGACTCACTTAAAATCGGGATTTAAAACGAATAAGTTATTACGGATTACATGTTTCCGCTAATTAAAAATAAAAACGATAAAGGAGCTATTTGTGAACAGTAAAATTACTATTCATCGCGAATATCAAAACTTGGAAAATGTAATATTTTGATCACTCGTCTTACTACGAAGACGTGGGCGTAAGAAACGCGAGCACGGACTTTAATACGACCAAATTAGGTCATTTTTACAAAATAGTCTATTTATAACGTTTTCGCTTATATACTATTATTTTTTTACTAAAACGATTAGTCGGTGATTATGCTATATAGAATATTACGTGGTTATCAAAGTGCTATAATACTAGGGAGTTTCATAATGAGGCCTCTTCGGATGGCGTATCGACGAGTTGTTGGATTTACGATTTAAAGTGTCCTAACTCCTCGTACGTCATGTCATGACCTCTTAAATTATGATAGCCCGAACGATAGTACGATGTAACAACTATAGGATTATATAATGTTATTAATTAAAGTACTCGGTACTTATACGACCTTAATTTAAATAGGTTGCATCTAGACGTTTTGCGTGAATTAGGTTGCATTCGGGAATAATCGTGAAGCATTCCCACACTTGATATAAATTATCAGATCACTCACTTGAGGTGAGTTCATAGCCCCACACTTTTTACAGTTTTACTGATTTACTATTATTTGGGGTGGAAACATGCTTTGTTTTACAAATTGGACGCAAGTGGATATTTTGCATTGATTACATGTTTGCCTAAGTAGCGATAACCCAAGTTAAGCCCATTATCATGAACTGTCAATTGCATAGATGTAGTTGGGAATTACATTATGTGAGCGCGAATGTTATTTAATAGATCTATTTGGGAAACGACCTCCCCGTTCGGGTGACTAGCTATCACCGGGAACGAACGTTATAGCATGTCGAATCAGGGATGTTTCGGGTTAGAACATCATTTCGGGCTGAGTAGCAATATTTTGCGAACAAGACTGTCGAGCTTCAGTGTCATGAGCTTAGTGTAAATGTAATCTGGTTTTGTGATTGTTTGCATATGTTGTAACATCACGGGAAAGTCTTGCGGTCCTGCATAATTTAAATACATAAACCTATGAATTCACCAACATTTTTGTTGACGTTTTAAGCAATGTTTTCAGGAGGTCAATAGGCACGAGGTGCCAAGGATGCATTGGGTTACGTTTTGGATTGCACGCTTAAAGACTTTTATATCATATTTTGGGAAATCTATGTCATCTTTTGTAATATTAAACAAGGAACAAGTGAAGCTATAAGCTTTTGTAATATGTCTTTTAATTAAATCCAATGTATCAATTTAAACGACTTTTTGTGTCGTTCTTATATATATCTTGTGCTGTTGATCTTGAAGTAACACGCCCCGGATCCTTATTCCGCTGCGACCCATTTTGGGGGTGTTACAGATTGGTATCAAGAGCCAAGGTTATAGAGAACCAGGTCAAAATGTTTTTGCTGGACTATAACCGTTTTCAAACATTGCATTCATAAAAAGGGTTTTTATGGGACACACTAGCTGTTGCATTAGTGGGACTAGATGCATTCATAATTAATATACGTGGTTATGATATATTACGTATATTACAATAAGAGCCTTATATAATTTACTCTTATAAGTTATTTTTGCTGGTCACAGTGCGATGTGATCTTATTTACGATGCATATGTTATGTTACGTTATGATTGTATTGAAATCTAACGGGTATTGTATTTTCTTGTGATTTAAGAACATGGCACCAAAAAGAGCCACAAGATCAACCCGAGTCCCACCAGTTACACCAGTTACACCAGTCCCAACAACCACAACTGTTACTGAGGCACAACTTCAGGCCTTAATTGACCAAGGAGTTGCTGCTGCAATGGCTGAAGCAGAAGCAAGCAGGGTTAGGAATGGCTACAATAGCAATGGTTCAGGACCAAGGCCAGCACAAGCTGCTCGCGAATGCTCTTACTCTGAATTCTTAAAATGCAAACCTTTGGACTTCAAAGGCACTGAGGGAGTCGTCGGACTCACTCGATGGTTTGAGAAAATGGAATCTGTTTTTAGCATTAGCAATTGCACAGCAACTAGTCAAGTCAAATTCGCGACTTGCACTCTACAAGACGATGCTCTTACATGGTGGAATTCTCATGTTAAGACCACAACTCCCGAAGCAGCTCATGCCATGACATGGGCAGCACTGAAGAAAATGATGACTGATAAATACTGCCCGAGGGGTGAGATCAAGAAGATTGAAACTGAAATGTGGAACCTTAAGGTTAAGGGCACCGATGTGGTGGCCTATAATCGACGATTTCAGCAACTAGCCTTGATGTGTTCCAGAATGTTCCCAGAAGAGGTAGACAAGATTGAAAAGTATATCGGTGGCTTACCCGATATGATACTTGGCAGTGTAAAAGCATCAAAGTCGAAGACCATGCAAGAAGTGATTGAGTTTACAACTGAGTTGATGGAGGATAAGACCCATGCCTATGCTGAACGTCAGGCAGAAAGGAAAAGGAAGTATGATGATCTTCCCCAGAACAATCAAAACCAACAACAGCAGAATAGGAGGCAGAACACAAGCCAGGCCTATGCTGCAGGCAATAGTGACAGAAAGCCATACGAAGGGTCTAAGCCTCTATGTGCCAAGTGTAATTGCCATCATGAAGCAGGTCCTTGTCCGCCTAGGTGCAGTAACTGCAATAGGGTTGGCCATCTGGCCAGGGACTGTAGGATACGGCCTGCTAACAACAACAACAACTACCGTAACAACAACAACAACTACCGTAACAACAACAATAATCAGCAGGGCAATGGTTGCTTTGAGTGTGGAGCTCAAGGCCACTTTAAAAGAAACTGCCCGAAACTGAACAACAATGATCGTGGTAATCAAGCTGGGAATAACAGGGCTCAAGCGAAGGTGTATGCGGTTGGAAATGCGGGGGCAAACCCAGACAACGTCGTTGCGGGTACGTTCCTTCTAAACAACCGTTATGCTTACATCTTATTTGATACTGGTGCCGATAGGAGTTTCGTATCTACTGCATTTAGTACTTTACTTGACATCATCCCCAATACACTAGATCATGGTTATAACGTTGAGTTAGCTGACGGTAGGATAATTGGAGTAAATACTATATTGATGGGTTGTACGTTAAACTTTTTAAACCATCCGTTCAACATCAACCTAATGCCGGTAGAGATGGGTAGTTTCGACGCGATAATTGGCATGGACTGGTTGTCAAAATACAGTGCCGTTATCGACTGTGCTAAGAAGATTGTTCGTATCCCCTCCAAGAGCGAAATCCTAATCGTTCGCGGTGACGGATGTAGTGAAGGACACAGGACGCGACTAAACATCATCTCGTGTACCAAGGTTCAAAAGTATCTGCTAAAAGGATCTCACGTCTTTTTGGCACATGTTACTACAAAGGAGATCGAAGACAAGTCAGAGAAGAAGCGACTTGAGGACGTACCGATAGTTAAAGATTTTCCTGATGTATTTCCTGAGGATTTGCCGGGTCTTCCTCCGACTCGACAAGTGGAGTTTCAAATTGATTTGGTACCTGGTGCTGCACCTGTAGCACGGGCACCTTATCGATTGGCGCCTTCCGAAATGAAAGAGTTGTCGGAGCAACTGAAGGAGCTGTCCGACAAGGGCTTTATAAGACCCAGTTCCTCACCCTGGGGAGCTCCGGTCTTGTTTGTCAAGAAGAAAGACGGATCATTCTGGATGTGCATTGAATATCGAGAATTAAACAAACTAACGGTGAAGAACCGTTATCCGCTACCAAGAATTGATGATTTATTTGATCAGCTTCATGGTTCGAGTATCTACTCGAAGATCGACCTAAGATCAGGTTATCACCAACTAAAGGTTCGAGAACAAGACATCTCGAAGACTACCTTCAGAACTCGATATGGACATTATGAATTCCAAGTTATGCCGTTTGGTTTTATCAACGCACCTGCTGTGTTTATGGACCTCATGAACCGAGTGTGCAAACCTTATCTAGACAAATTCGTAATTGTCTTTATTGATGATATTTTGATCTATTACAAGAACAAGCAAGAGCATGAAGAGCATCTGAAGATAATATTGGAGTTGTTAAAGAAAGAGGAGTTGTATGCAAAATTTTCCGTGTGTGAATTTTCGATCAGGCCATTTTAAAAGATAACTGCCAAGACTGAGAAACAATGACCGTGGTAATCAAGCTAGAAATGACAGCCGGCTCCGCGCGAAGGTGTTTGTGTTGGAAATGCGAGGGCAAACCCAGAACATACGTCGTTGCGGGGTACGTTCCTTCTAAACAAACCGCTATGTCTTATATCTTATTTGATACGGGGGGTGCCTGATCGAAGTTTTGTGTGCTACTTCATTTAGCTCCAAAATTGACATCCACTCACATCTACCCCTAGAATCACTATTATGAACTACATTTAGCTCCCAAATTGGACTCACACCTTCATAACTAGATCACCATTATGGTGAACTAGCTGACGGCGAATAATCAGGTTAAACATTATACTTTAGGGTTGCACATTAAACTTCCTAAAACACAATTCCACATTAAAACTTAATGCCTGTTAGGAACTTTTGGTAGTTCTCGATGCTTAATCCGGTATGGATTGGGTTGGCGTTTCCTAGGTACCATGCTGGTCATTGTATGTGCTTGAGATAAGATTGGTCGGCATTCCCTGGACGAAATAAAACTTGTTCATACACTGGTGGACGTAAAGTCTAAGGGAAGTGTAGACACGATTAAACATCATTTGTGCACATAAAGCGCAGAAATACATAGATTTAAAGGCATTTCCTGTCTTTTTGGCCACTTATCCACTTCAAAAGAGGTTGAAGACCAAGTCGGAGAAGTAGCGACTTGTGGATGCGTACAATAGGTTCAAAACTTTCCCGAAGTATTTCCTGAGGACTTGTCGGGTCTTCCTCGACTCGGATCAAGTGGAGTTTCAAATTGATTTGGTACCTGGTACTGCACCTGTAGCTGCAGGTGGCACCTTATCGATTGGCGCCTTCCGAGATGAAAGAGTTATCTGAGCAACTGAAAGAGCTGTCCGATAAAGGCTTTATAAGACCCAGTTCTGCTCCCTGGGGAGCTCCTGGTATGTTGGTCAAGAAGAAAGACGGATCCATCGGCATTGTGCATTGATTACGGGAATTTAAATAAATTAACGGTTGATGAACGTTATCCGCTCCCAAGAATTGATGATTATTTGATCGCTGCATGGGGTTAGAGTGTATACTCAAAAAATCGACCTAACGGGTAGTTATCACCAATTGAGGGTTTGGAAAAAAGAAGACATTCAAAGACTGCCTTCAGAACTCGTTACGGCCATTATTTTATTTTACGATTTCATGTGATGCGTTTGGTTTGGACAAACGCACTGCTGGGTTTATGGACTCATGAATTCCGCGTGTGACATAAACCTTATCTGGACAAATTCGTAATTGTCTTTATTGACGATATTTTGATCTATTCCAAGAGCAAGCAAGAGCACGAAGAGCATCTGAAGCTAATATTGGAGTTGTTGAAGAAAGAGGAGTTGTATGCAAAATTTTCCAAATGTGAATTTTGGATTCCCAAAGTACAGTTCCTCGGTCACGTGGTCGATAGTGAAGGAATTCATGTGGATCCAGCCAAGATTGAATCCATTAAAGATTGGACATCTCCTAAGTCACCAACGGAGATTCGTCAATTTTTAAGTCTTGCTGGGTATTACCGGAGGTTCATTGAAGGGTTTTCAAAGATCGCCAAACCAATGACTATGCTTACTCAAAAGAAGGTCAAGTTTGAGTGGGGGGATAAACAAGAAGCAGTTTTTCAACTGTTGAAGCAAAAGTTGTGCAGTGCACCAATCCTTGCATTACCTGAAGGAAGCGAAAGTGTCAACCTTATCTGGAACAAATATATAATTGTCTTTATTGAACGAAATTTTAATCTACTTCCACGGGGGGGGGGGGGGGGGGGGGGAGGGAGGGGGAAGAACAACAAGGAGGACGAAGAGCATCTGAAGATAATATTTGAGTTTTTGAAGAAAGAGGAGTTATATGCAAAATTTTCCAAGTGTGAATTTTGGATTCCCAAGGTATAGTTCCTCGGTCATGTGATTGATAATAAAGGCATTCATGTGGATCCAGCCAAGATCGAATCCGTTAAAGATTGGGCATCTCCTAAGACACCAACGGAAGATATCGTCGTTTTTAGGTCTTGCTGGGTATTATCGACGAAGATCGCCAAACCAATGACCAAGCTCACTTAAAAGAAGGTCAAGTTTGAGTGGGGTGACAAACAAGAAGCAGTGTTCCAGTTATTGAAGCAGAAGTTGTGTAGTGCACCAATTCTGGCTTTACCAAAAGGAAGTGAAGATTTTATCGTATACTGCGATGCTTCGATTAAGGGTTTGGGCGCTGTGTTGATGCAAATGGAAAAGGTTATTTCTTATGCATCACGCTAGTTAAAGATCCATGAGAAGAACTATACTACTCATAGCTGGAACTGGAGCAGTAGTGTTCGCTCTGAAGATTTGAGGCACTATCTTTATGGTACCAAGTGTCGGTGTTCCCTGATCATAAAGATTTTACAGCATATTCATATTAGAAGGAATTGAACATGAGTCAACTCCGATGGTTATGAGTTGCTTAGTGATTACGATTGTGATATTCGTTATCACCCAGGGAAGGCAAATGTCGTTGCTGATGCTTTGAGCAGGAAAGAACGGGAACCACCGTTAAGAGTTCGAGCTTTAGTCATGACTATTAGCTTGGATCTTCCTAAGCAAATCTTGAATGCTCAGACTGAAGCACGAAAACCAGAGAACATCAAAAATGAGGATGTTGGAGGTATGCTGATTGAAAATGCTAAATTTCCAGAGGCACTTAGAACGGAAAAGTTGGAACCTCGTACGGATGGAACCCTATGCCTCAATGACAGGAGTTGGTTACCTTGTTATGACGATTTGCGGACTGTGATCATGCACGAGTCCCACAAATCGAAGTATTCTATCCATCCAGGTTCCGAGAAAATGTATCAAGACGTAAAGAAGCTATATTGGTGGCCCAATATGAAAGCTGATATCGCCACCTATGTTAGCAAGTGCTTGACCTGTGCTAAGGTCAAGGCCGAACATCAGAGACAATCGGGTTTGTTGGTACAACCCGAGATACCTCAATGGAAGTGGGACAATATCACGATGGATTTTGTCACAAAGCTTCCTAAGTCATCACAAGGGTATGACACCATTTGGGTAATCGTTGACCGTCTTACAAAGTCCGCAATCTTTATACCCATGAAAGAAACTGACCCTCTGGAGAAACTAGCGAGAATGTACCTAAAGGAAGTAGTAACAAGGCATGGAATACCGGTCTCGATTATTTGTGATCGTGACCCTAGGTTCGCATCAAATTTCTGGAGGTCACTTCAGAAAGCTTTGGGTACAAGTTTAGATATGAGTACGGCATATCATCCGCAAACTGACGGACAAAGCGAGAGAACCATTCAAACTCTCGAAGATATGCTTCGTGCTTGTGTGATCGACTTTGGAAATGGTTGGGTTAAACATTTGCCATTGGTCGAGTTTTCATACAATAACAGTTATCATGCTAGCATTAAGGCTGCACTCTTTGAGGCACTTTATGGTAGAAAATGTCGTTCGCCTGTTTGTTGGGCTGAGGTTGGAGAAGTTCAACCCACCGGTCCAAAGATAGTACAAGAGACGACTGAGAAAATCATTCAAGTTAAGCAAAGGATGCAAGCCGCTCGTGATAGGCAAAAGAGCTACGCTGATTTGAAGTGTAAACCGATGGAGTTTGAGGTTGGAGATAAAGTGATGCTTAAAGTGTCGCCTTGGAAAGGGGTAGTATGTTTTGGTAAACAAAGGAAGTTAAATCCCAGGTTTGTTGGACCCTTCAAGGTAATAAAAAGGGTTGGAGACGTTGCCTACAAGCTCGAGCTTCTTGAGGAGCTAAGCAGAGTTCATAATACATTTCACGTGTCCAACTTAAAGAAGTGCCATGCCGACGAACCTTTAGCCGTTCCGTTGGATGGACTTCATTTTGATGACAAGCTTTAGTTTGTCGAGGAACCTGTAGAGATCACAGATCGTGAAGTTAAACGGTTGAAGCGAAGCCGTATCCCATTAGTCAAGGTTCGATGGAACTCCAAGAGAGGTCCAGAGTTTACATGGGAACGCGAAGATCAATTCGGGAAGAAATACCCACATCTGTTCTCAAAGATCGGGCCATCGTCAAGTGATGCGTCTTAAGCCTTAAGGACAAGGCTCATCTAACCATGGGAGACTATAACACCCCGTGTTTTAGGACAATGTACGACGTTGATAAAGTCGCTATTTATTTTTTTGTATTGTACGCATTTGTTTTTAATGGAAATCGTTAAGTTAAATCGCGTAAGCAAGAAATAATCAGTTAACGTAAACGGGCATCAAGCAAATTATTGTTTACGTCAAACGAGGGTTAAGTAATTATTTTGAGAATAATTATTAACATTTCACAAGTTATTTTATTGGATACGTGAAAGCGATTACATTTCGCGATAAATGACAATTAAGTTTTCCCGGAAGCACGTTAACTTATCTACGCTTCATCAAATACCCAAAATTTATACCCAATACTTAAAGTTTATTTAAAAC
>BQNB010047118.1:9038-41056 GCA_026074375.1 Tanacetum coccineum | reverse complement strand
ATTAGTTTTATAAGACTAAGATACTAGTGGAACTCATTAGTTTGTTAGGACCATCAACCTTACATAGTATTTCAGCAGCAATAGATATTATTTTCCTTAAAAAATGATAAAACTAATGTGTCTTTGTGTACTATAATAATAGGCAACTTTAAGTATCTATATACGCTATTAAGTAATGTAACACAAGCATCGAATATAAAAGTATACAAATGTCATCAGTTTCGATAGCATTGATTCTTAATACTACAAAGAAGCTAAGTATAGTACCAAATCACAAATCCTTCTTAATTCTACAACTTCGAAAGTGTACATTTGATAGCTAGAGTTCTCAATGAAAAGTATTTCCATATTAAATAGTTTTAGTACATTGTCCACGAAACACAAGTTAGTCTGCTTTTTTCGTAAACTTTGCTTTGGACGTTTTATTGACTGCAAAATTGTTCTCCTTTCAGGTTTGAGTTGGCCAACACAGACCAGAGTAGCTCAATGCTGATGCCGAATTTAAGATATTTACTTCCGGGAGTTGTAAAATGGCCCTCTCAAGTAAAGATTCTTAAGTTTATGATCTTTTACATTTTGCGGGAGGTTTTATAATACCAAGTAGAATTATTCTCGTCATGGTGTTCTCTAACAAAGATCCTTTCGGTTTAGCGTATCACTGCGCATTTACATTGGTATCCTCTTGGAAATGCTGGGAGGGAGAAAAATTGTAATCTTTTGAATGAATCGTGGTTAGGTAACTTCGTGTTCGCCTGTTGGGAAATCAATCTTCAGAAGCATTCCTGTTTAGAGACTCGTATGTTATTTCATCTGGGATGCTTATTTATGTCTTATATTTAATGATATAAATGTGAATTCATGTTGCATGCGAGGTTGTTTGCAGCAACTTGGGAGATCCAGATTATAAACAAGGTTGTATGATGTTGCATGTGCAAATCAATAAGGTTTAAGATTACACGAGTCTTGTATTTGGTTGCTAATCAAGCCGAAATATCCATATTTATGACACATAGCCCTGATATTCTTCTAAACTTTGTACACGTTTCACACAATATTCTTAGTTTTTTCTACAGGCAATCTATTTATTTATTTTTTAAATTTGTGAGTTCTAAGTATTTAAAGGTTACGTTCCTTTAAAAGGTTCGAAACAAGTACCTGTTGACTACATGAATAAAGGAAAAGATATAATGGACAAAACTATTGTGAAGTTTGCAATATTATTGTTAATAAGTGTCAAAGAATAACAGGTATAATGAATATAAGAATAAGATGACTTAGTTGACTCAAATTGTGCCATTGAGTTTTATAAGTTTGGCTTCATATATGCCTAGCTAAAAGACCCGTGAAATTCACGAGTATTTTAAAGAGAAGCTAAGAAATAGATAAGGACTTGTCATTGTTTAAGATAAACACATAAGTATACGCAGTTGAAAACAAAGAGTTCGTACAAAAGAAACATCTATAATTTATAACATCATTAATACAGGAGTACGTGGCACAATTCTAACACAGCTACGTCATCTTTTTAATACGTGTCTACTTCTTGTGAGTTTTTAGCACGCCCATTTTCTAGAGAAAAATTAGGAAAAATTCAAAAGAAAGAACTCATGATCTGTAACTACTTCGACAACTCTTGCTGGAAATCAAGATCGCGAAAATTGAGGAAACAAAATACTAAGAAATGCAAAAAAAATTATAGATCCAGTCGGTCTCGTCTATGTAATAATCACTATCTTTGCACATGGATGAGAAGTAAAGATTCTGATAATCTTCAATAGTGGCCCAATCGTTAACGGTATCATCTTTGTTTCTAAAATTATTTAATAAATTTGTGTTAGTGTGGTGTACATTGTAAGTGTTTGATGAAATGCACAAATGAATAGTAAAATTTATAAAATCAAGATGTAGTATTTTGTTCCTCCACAATTGGTATTTCATAAATATAGGAACTTATATGAATCATACTTATTGGAAACAAGAACATAAACAATGTGTGGATCATGAACTCCACATAGATGGATATGGCAATTAGTTAGAGATTTCTAAGTTCATGTGGGTTATTTTGGTTTTTCTTTTTTCATTTCAGTTAGATGGGTCAAGCATCTATCTATATTCTATATGATACATTTGGTTCTAGGTGATGGTGTACATCCAATTATTCATAAATAAATGAAGGAAAATGCAAAAGATTATAGGGTCGCGAGAGACTTTGGAAGGTACCTAACACTCAAAGATTGCTACTGAGGGTCACCGGTCACTTTAATATTTGAAACTATTGGGTATTGTATCTTCTGGTATTGTCGCAGGAAACAGATTATTAGTATCTTGTAGTTTCACCATCGTTCTCATTGGTTGATTACCTTTTCCTTAATTTGAAACGTGCATTGCTATCTGTCTTGTCTGGGTATTGTGTCTGCTAGAAGATGTGCGTCTTCCATACAGGCTAAACTAAACTGCTATTTAGTTTCAATCATATGTGCCTTATATGTAGAAGAAAAATACCAAAATCTTAGTTTTAGACAGATTGCTAGGTGTATGTGAGTTTCATATTCTGAACATTCCATCAATTTTTTAACGTGTTTAAAGTGATGCGAATTGAGTTTGTTTTTAAGACCGTTTTTTGCAATTATGTACGTTTGATGGGAAACCAAACTATTTGTTGCATCCTCGGTTCTTGCCCATCAAGGTATGTTTTCAGTTTTTCTTTCCTCTTATTTGTTGCATTTGTTTTACATTAGTGGATTTACTTTTTAGTATCGCGTGTAACATGGTCTAATAATTGGTTTCCAATTTGCAGCAAGTCTTTGAGCACTTCATTGAAAGAACTCCACGATCTTTGTGTGACATCCGTTTTTTGAAATTATATGTATGCAGGTTACTACCTAAATGCCCATTTCATATCTGTTATATATTTTTACCCCGGGTTATTAACATTTATTTTTAGGGTGATCTATAACGAAGGATATCGAGTTTCGAAGGCTTCAAGCAAGATACATGTTATGGACTGGACCAATATCGAATACCTCTGAAGAAGTTGTCCAATGTGAGATTCAGTAGAGTTTCGTGCCACTGAGGGGTAAGAAATGCCAAACACCCATTATATTTGTCACACCCCTAAAATATCAGAGTATAATGGCAACCAGAGGCGTGTGACTTCATGAATATCATGCTTCTAAGCAATACAGAACGACCTCTATATGGGACGTTTAAGAAAGTCGATCACTTGTATTAGGGAATAATAAATAGTTTAAACATTATGTGGAAGCTTAAAAATAGGTAATACGACATTGTTTTTAAATTAGTACAAATGATCTTTAATCACTGAAAATGACTGCAATGCATGAGACTTCACATAGCATCTTCGTTCTTAATACCTGAGAAAACATTGCTAAAGTGTCAACATAAAGTTGGTGAGTCCATATGTTTGGTTTAAGCAGAATGTTTAATGTTTATGAACCACAATATTTTATCCACATATGACAATATAACAGATACAAAGTCATATAAATTGCATTACTATTGTCTAAGCTCATGACACCGAAGCGTTAACATATACCAACAATAATGAATGCCCTTGCAGGTGTCTAACCCGAGACACCCGTAATCTGACTCAAATGAAACTGTATTCGCTTGACTAATGTCAGTCCAAGTCGAACAGGGACGTCAATCCCGATAGATCTATCCATAACAGCCTCTTTATAAGTATTACGTTCATGGAAATCCAGGCAAATAAACAACTTGGTTAAATCCGGGAGCTTAGAACCCAATATCAGTAATGTATAAATTGTACTTGTGTTTACATGTTTAAAATAAGCAATATTCTCACCCCAAAAACGTCTTGAATTTGATAATGAATCAAGGCACGTCAATTAGTAACTTGGTCAAACACCTAAGGAATTATGACAAAATCTGAGTGTACATTCTGAAACTTAATGTATGAAATGAATTTAATCAAATGGGTCATCAACGGCATGTGTTTATGAGATAACGTTTTATGTTTTCAAAATGTTGTTTAGACCGTTAGCTCTAGGGATGAAACACGACCTTTTTACCTATGAGTACATAAATTGGTAGATTATGCGCCATAACTTATATATATTCGGGGAACTCTTGCCTATACTAATAGCAGTAATTAATTCGATTCTCTGTCAGTTTACATTTTCCGTTGGTTTGTCCTGTTTAATAATTTATAAAAATGATTTATTTATACCTAATATTCTTAAATTTCAAAATAGCGAGTTTTAGTTCCTTTATTTTCTACATTTACTAAATTACACAATTAACCCCTTTAGTTTCCATATTATCACATGAAATCCCCAAATTCTTTAAAATTGTATTTATCGAATATTTAACTTTTCACATTTTAATTTCTACGCTTTTTATTTTGTAACTTTTACGTTTTAAACCCGAATAAGCTTTTAAATATTTTTAGTGTCAAAGAATTTATATAAACCGCGTTAAATTTGTTTATACGTTTATGAATTAATTTCGTCGTTATTACTCCTAATTCATCAAAAATCGTCGTTTATAGTTTTCTACCTTTTTGAAATAGTATTGTTTCGTTAACTAGTTTATCAACTCATTTGGGTCTCGGCATGGGACGACCCAAGGACTCGACAGCATATATGTTCCACATTCCTTTACGTCTAAGTCTTATAAAATAAATTACATGCATGTGGCCCTATATGAACATATACTACACAAACTATAAGGCCCTTGCCTCTTGTCATTTCCTGTTCGATGGCAGCCAACCCAACAGTGGAGTTGGTAGCCACTGTTGTGGTTTCTTCTTCCCTCCCAATGAATACTTGAACACATAACTAGGTTTCCATATATATCCTGAGTGATCCCATTTCTTAGGGTTAGTCACGAGCCAGTTAGGCATCAAGACGCAAGGACGTGATATATCCTTTGCAGCTCAAAAGCTGCCACAAGGCAGCAGCCTGTTATGGCTTTTTGGTGTGCATTATGGTGAGTCTCACGATGCCTATCAGTGTCAAGTGTTACGAGGTATTGGTACGAACCAACGAGCATATATGGAAGACAACGTATTATTATTACGTACATGTTTAAAGTTTTCACAAAATCTCTTAGTTTGTTATTCGTTCTCATGGACGATGTGGTTTACACTAATTTTTTACGCATCAATATTTCATGTATGTTAAGTCAGAGCATGAGTATCCACGACTCAAGGACCTATGCATGGGTTGTACCCACATGTTGTCGTGTCGCACATTCAAAGCGAAAGACTCTTAGACTATAATGTAAATGACATGATAAAGTTAGACGTTAAGCTACGAGGGCGACTTACCGAGGTCAAGCTTGCTAGACGATGAGGAGAAGTGATGGTGATAAGGAGCTCGAACCACCCTTGGTTACTACCCCTTTTTAAACCGACGTATCTTAGCCCTCGATCCTAACGGAAACCCTAACTCGAACCTTATTCGCTCTCACTTGTTTTTCGTGAATAAGCCGTGCTAAAAGGGAGTGTGCATGGCATCTAATTTATACCACTAGTATCGGCTTGGTTACTGAGATTTTCAATTGCAAGTGAAGGGGCATTATTTACACATACTATTGATGAATATTTTAATAGTGATATTTCATGATACTATTTGTTATAATTGGTACTTCCTAACACTATTTAGGAATATATACTGTTCCTTGACTTTTTTAAATTTGAATCAGATATTGAGACGTAAACTTGGCAGGTGAAGTTTGAAAAGAAAACACGTAGGGTAGTATGTAAGTATACATGATGATGTCTAGTTATCATTTTTTTTTAATTTGATCACGGGTATTTATTTGAGTGTATATGGTTTTATAAAATGATACGAGTAAGTGGCTTTGTCAAAATGTGAAATAAATATGGTTTTTACCGCTACAAGTTCTAAAATATATTTCTAGACATAAAGCAATAATAGTGATATTCACGTGCTATTAAGGCTTTCCGTAACACAAATAATGCATGTCGTTCATAGAATAAATTTCTTTTGAGATTAACGGTAAACTTTGCAAATTTCGCGATACATAATTTTACTTAATGAAAAAGAGAAGTCTGAATTTTATGAGGTGTCACAGTCTCTCCAGGTTAGAAGATTTCATCTCGAAATCAAGACGATGTAGGAGATTGTGGGTTCGCGAACAAGTGGGGGTATTTGCTCTTGAACTGGTCCTCACGTTCCCACGTGTATTCTGGACCTCTACGTGCATTCCAACGGACTTTAACGATAGGTATATGGCTTTGTTTGAGTTGCTTGACCTCACGGTCCATAATCTCTATGGGTTTTTCAACAAAATTGAGTTTGTCGTCGAGTTGGATTTCCTCCAGGGGAATAACGAGTGTGTTATCGGACAAACATTTCTTTAGGTTGCAGACGTAGAACACATTGTGTACTCGACTAAGTTCTTGAGGCAA
Organism: Tanacetum coccineum; assembly: GCA_026074375.1. Taxonomy (NCBI): domain Eukaryota; kingdom Viridiplantae; phylum Streptophyta; class Magnoliopsida; order Asterales; family Asteraceae; genus Tanacetum; species Tanacetum coccineum. Next base: position 34,638 of record BQNB010047118.1, on the reverse strand, counting down.
TTCCAAATGGTAAGCTACTGGACCAATCCTTTCTATGATTTGGAAGGGTCCTATATAACGAGGGTTTAGCTTCTCACGCTTCCCAAATCGGATCACACCCTTCCATGGTGCGACTTTAAGCATAACCTTATCTCCAACTTCAAACTCAAGAGGTCTACGCCTCTTGTCAGCATAACTCTTTTGTCGGTCACATGCAGCTTGCATGCGATCCCTAATCTTGAAAATATTTTCCGTAGTCTCGTGAATAATCTCTGGTCCGGTGAGTTGTGCCTCTCCAACTTCAGCCTAACAAACAGGCGAACGACACTTCCTACCGTAAAGTGCTTCGAACGGTTAAGCTTTAATGCTCGTGTGATAACTGTTGTTGTACGAAAATTCTACTAGGGGTAAGTGTCTATCCCAACCATTCCTGAAGTCAATTACACAGGCTCTCAACATGTCTTCTAACGTCTGTATGGTCCTCTCACTCTGACCATCTGTCTGCGGATGATAAGCAGTGCTCAGGTTCAACTGCGTACCCAATGCTTTATGCAAAGATTGCCAAACTCTCGAAGTGAAATGGCTATCACGATCGGAGATGATTGACACCAGTATACCATGTCTTGCTACTATCTCTTTCATGTACATCCTCGTCAATTTTTCTGTCGAATCCGTCTCCTTCATTGTCAAAAAGTAAGCAGACTTGGTAAGACGGTCAACAATGACCCAAATCGAATCGAATCCTGCTGCCGTTTTGGGTAGCTTGGTGATGAAATCCATTATTATCTTCTTCCACTTCCATTCTGGTATATCGGGTTGGACCAATAAACCAGAGGGCCTCTGATGTTCAACCTTAACCTTAGCACAAGTCAGGCATTTGCTGACATATGCGGTGATTTTAGCCTTCATGTTTGGCCACCAATATAACATTTTTAGATCATGGTACATCTTGTCGGATCCTGGATGAATATAATACTTTGACTTATGTAACGCATGCATAATCAAAGATCTTGTGTCACCGTAACACGATAGTCAACTTCTATTATACACACACAATGTTCCGTCAATGCGGGCTTCTAACTTCTTTAGCATGTCACCAATATCTTCTGCTTCAATGTTTTCAATCTTAACTGCTTCTTTCTGAGCCTCAAGGATTTGTGACGGAATGTCCAAGACAATGGTCATAACTAAGGCTCTTACTCGTAACGGTTCGATCCTTTCCTTTCGACTCAAAGCATCTGCTACGACATTTGCTTTCCTAGGGTGATAACAAATTTCGCAATCGTAATCACTTAGGAGCTCTATCTATCGGCGTTACCTCATATTGAGTTCTTTTTTGTTTAATATATGTTGTAGGCTCTTATGATCAGTGAACACTACACATTTTGTGCCATACAAATAGTGTCTTCAGATCTTTAGGGCGAACACTACTGCTCCTAACTCCAAATCATGAGTGGTGTAGTTCTTCTCATGGATCTTTAGTTGTATGGAAGCGTACGCAATAACCTTCATCCTTTACATCAATACGGAACCTAACCCTTTTATGGATGCATCACAATACACCACAAAATCGTCACTGCCTTCTGGTAGTGCTAGAATAGGTGCAACACATAGATTCAGCTTCAGTAGTTGAAAAGCAGTTTCCTGTTCTTCACCCCAGTTAAACTTCTGGTTCTTCTGCATTAGCTCAGTCATAGGTTTAGCTACTTTGGAGAATCCTTCAATGAATCTCCTATAGTAACTTGCAAGACCTAAGAACTGACAAATCTCCGAAGGAGTAGTTGGAGATGCCCAATTCTTAACAGCCTCAATCTTAGTTGGGTCTACGTGAATACCACTGCTATCGATCACGTGTCCAAGGAACTTCACCGTATGGATCCAAAATTCGCACTTGGAAAATTTGGCATACAGTTCTTCCTTCTTCAGCAACTCCAGAATAGTTTTCAGGTGTTCCTCGTGTTCTTTCTCATTGCGGGAGTATATGAGAACATTGTCGATGAACACAATTACAAACTTTTCCAAGTATGGTTTGCACACACGGTTCATGAGGTCCATGAATACCGCAGGTGCGTTGGTCAAACCAAAAGGCATAACTTGGAACTCGTAGTGTCCGTATCGGGTTCTGAAAGCAGTCTTGGAAATATCTTCTTCTCTAACCCTTAACTGATGATAACCTGACCTTAAGTTAATTTTCGAATAGATGTTGGATCCTTGCAACTGATCAAATAAGTCATCGATCCTTGGTAATGGGTAACGATTTTTCACTGTAAGTTTGTTCAACTCACAATAATCGATGCACATTCGGAAAGATCCATCTTTCTTTTTGACAAACAAGATCGGTGCTTCCCACGGAGAGGAACTTGGTCTTATAAAACCTTTGTCAGAAAGTTCTTTTAGCTGTTCGGCTAGTTCTTTCATCTCTGCAGGTGCAAGACGATAAGGTGCGCGTGCAACAAGTGCAGCTCCGGGTATCAGCTCGATGTGAAATTCTACTTGGCGTGTCAGGGGTAATCCTAGCAAATCTTCAGGGAATACTTCTGAAAAGTCTCTGACGACAGGCACGTCTTCTATTCGTTTTTCGGATGCCTCAGTTTCCTCTTTCTTCATCATTTGAACTAAGAACACTTGGCATCCTTTGTCGATGTACCCTTGCATCCTGATGCTCGAGATGACTTCTAGTCTGGACTCATTTTTAACTCTGCTTCTCTCGCCTTGTATGATTAGCATATCATTTCCATACGGAACACGAATGTGCTTCTCATAACACACAACCTCCGCGCGATGCTCGGCCATCCAATCCATTCCGACGATGACGTCAAAACTTCCTAGTTCTATAGGGAGTAAGTCAATTTTGAACAGGTAATTTTGCAAGTTAAGAGTACACCCTCTTAAAATAGTATTTGTTGTTAGCGACTTTCGGTCGGATAGCTCCACACTATAATTAGTATCTAGGGTTGTAGGAGGGATGTCTATATATTTACTAAAAGCATATGACACAAAGCTTCTATCCGCACCAGTATCAAATAGCACCGAAGCATAAACATTATTGATCAGGAACGTACCATTCACCACATTGTTATCTTTCACAGCAGCCTCAGCACATAGGCTGTATACTCTGCCAGGTGCTCTGCGTCCTCCTTGAGTGCTGGTTGATGCTTGGTTATTTCCCTTAGGGTTCCCTTAATTCTGCCTCTGATTGTTCTGAGGATTTTGTTGGTTGCCTCGAATTTGATTTCCATGGCCTTGACTTCCATTGTTCGGGCACTTATTCTTGTAGTGTCCTTTCTCGCCACATCCGAAGCAAGTAACATCACTTCTCTGTCCTCCTTGGCTTCCGGGTCCTCTTTGGTCGTATCGGACAAGGTGGGGCTCCGGTGTCGTTAGACGCTATGTATGCCTTCCTAGTTGTAACAAGTGTGGAGGCATGCGTTAGTGTGGTGTCATACACACTTTCCGCAGTAAGGTAATTTGCCAGCGTAAGAACCTTGCCCAGCTGTAAACACCCTTGCTGTCTCTGGATGTTTGTTCGGATTGAGATTACTAGTGGTGTTGGGGTTGTTGTTGTTGTAGTGGTTTCCGTTCCATTTCCGCTTGTCACCAGAGTTTTCTCCTAATTCTTGTACTACTTGGTACATCAGTCCTTGAGCCATTTCAATTGCTTCATGTAAATCTACTGGTTTGGATGAGGTTACATTACCCTTGATGTTCAAAGGTAGACCTTCAATACGTTCCAACAACCGGTCGGCTTTGGGTACCATTTCAGGGCGCATAAGAGAATGAGTTCTTGGAAACGTTGATTGTAGGCGATAAGGTTTGTGCCTTTCACCTTTAAATTCCATAGTTCATTTTCCATTTGCTTGACTTCATTACGAGGACAGTACTTCCGGATGAACATAACCGTAAAATCACTCCAAGGTGTTGCATGAGCGGTATCGAGAGTAACAGAAAGAACGTACACGTTCACAAGATAAAGACTATCTAGCAGTGTGCTAGAAGCAAATTTGACTCTGTCACCTTCTGCAATGTTGCTAATCCCAAATTGAGGTTCTAGTTCCTCAAACTATCGGGTTAAGCCTACAGCACCTTCAGTACCACAGAAGTTTTCATGCATGACTGCACGAAATTCTTTATAGTTGCATGCCTTATTCTGGGAAGAGTTGGATCCTAGGTTGGTCTCTTCTTGAGTGCTTGCAGTATGAGTCACAGCGGCAGCTGCGAGTGCTTCAACTACTCTTATATAGCAATGAGTGGTTGGATTGAGCGTCACTCTGCCACTGTTGATGATCAACATTGTGTGGTTGGTTCGAACGGTTCGATGGAGGGTTTCGGCGAACAGTTAGGCGTCGTCCGGGTGCCATTTTTCTATAAGAGGGACAATGGAAATGACAGTTATGACATGTACAAAAATCATATGCGTAAAGATAGTCATGGTACTACAAATGGTATGTCTTTTGAAATCAATACTGTTATTATTCACAAACAAGATGTTTATTTTCCAATAGTACGGGAATACAAGAGTTCACTAGCCGTGACAAACCCATAGCTTATTGGTTATTCAAAAGACAGAAATAAAACTAGTTGTTGTTACGGTAGATTTGCTGGACCACTTCCTCGAGTGCCTCCTTCCTATTCTGTCGTGCTTCTTCCTGAGCATTACTAGCACGAATCTCCGCATCCTCACATATTTGCCTAAGTTGAGTAATCAATTCGTCCATCGATAGTGTCTCCAATGAACTTTCCTCAACTCGGGGCTTCACATCCCACAGTGTCATGAAGGCTTCTAATTCCTCTAAACAGGCATTTGGGTAACGGTCCATGTCCTCAAGAATGGTATGCAACTGTCCTCTAAGGCGCGTTGTGCATACGGTCAAGGCTGTCTCAGGTACAGGCACCGAATTCTGACCAGTTTCTGTTAGAGCTTCCTCTCTCTGGGTGGGGTCCGTTTCAGCAACCATCCGCTGGTAAACAGCCATCATGAATGGGGATGAAGGTGAGGGTAGTGGAGTAACAGGATCAAGTTGATAATCATCAAGGTTAATAGCAGAAATTCTGGCACGTTCAGCAAGATTTTGCTCAATAGGTGGAATAGATATACGAGCGGTACGTCTAATAGTTGGGGGAAATGGTGATACAGATGGCAAAATAAGTAATCCTAGAGTAGGACGTCTCCTGTGATACACCTGAGGAAGTGTGTCAGGGAGTCTGGGAGGTACCAGTGTAGTGTTATCGGTGTGTCTCAATTCATCCGAGTTTGACATGTCGCTGAGACAAGAAAATATGAAATAAGGATATAGATATATTTCAAAATACGCATAGTTAAGCCTGTTTAATACACATGTAACCATATTAAGTATATGTATCTCATATATGTCTATTTCACATGTATCCATTTTAAATATATATGGACTCCTTTTGATTGTTGCTTCCTATGACCTTATTGAGTCTCCTAGCAATGACAGCAATAGAAGTTAATAATCATTGTTAAGCAAGATTATTAGTTATAGTCTAGTGCTAACCTAATGCACCTTGTTCTCTATAACTTCAAGAACTTGATAACAATTATTTACACCCCCAATATATCAGAGGTATAATGGCAAACAGAGGCGTGGACTTCATGAATATCTTGATTCCTAAGCCATTATAGAATGACCTTCTATATAGGACGTTTAGAAAGTCGATTCACTTGTATTAAGGAATAATTAATAGTTTAAAACATCTGCGGAAGCAAAAAAATTGGATAATTATACGAAATTGTTTTTAAATTGTTATAATATGATCTGTATACTCCCTTGGAAATGACTGCAATGCATGAGACTTCACATAGCATCTTCGTTCTTAATACCTGAGAAAAACATTGCTAAAGTGTCAACATAAAGTTGGTGAGTTCATAGGTTTGGTTTAAGCAGAAATGTTTAATGTTTATGAACCACAAGATTTTATCCACATATGACAATATAACAGATACAAAGTCATATAAATTGCATTTACTATTGTCTTAAGCTCAAGACACCGAAGCAGTTAAACATATACCAAACAATAATGAATGCCTGGCATGTGTCTAACCAGGGGACACCCGTTTAATTTCGACTCAATGAAAACGTATCGCTTGACTAATGTCAGTCCAAGTCGAACAAGGACGTCAATCCCGATAGATCTATCCATAACATTCGCGCTTACAAGTAATTAACGGTTCATGATAAATCGGGCAAATAACAACTTGGGTTAAATCGGGACTTAGACCAATCAGTAATGTATAATTGTAGTTGTGTTCACATGTTTAAAATAAGCAATGTTCTGACCCCAAAACAGTAAAGTAGGGGCTATGGAAACTCACATTGTCAGTTAATCATCTGGAATTTGATAATGAATCAAGGCACGTGAATTAGTAACTTGGTCAAACACCTAAGTAATTATGACAAAATCTGAGTGTACATTCTAAAACTTAATGTAAGAAATGAATTATGCAAATGGGTCATCAAAGGGCATTGTCGTTTATGAGATAACGTTTTATGTTTTCAAAATGTTGTTTAAACCGTTGGCTCTAGGGATGATACACGACCTTTTTACCTATGAGTACATAATTTGGTAGATTATTTGCCATAACTTATATATATTCGGGGAACTCTTGCCTATACTATAGTCATTAATTAATTCATATTCTCGTCAGTTTTACATTTTACGGTTTGTTTGTCCTGTTTAAATAATTTATAAAAATGATTTATTTATACCTAATATTATTAAATTTCAAAATAGCAAGTATTAGTTCCTTTATTATCTACATTTAGTAAATTACATAATTAACCCCTTTAGTTTCCATATTATCACATGAAATCCCCAAATTCTTTAAAATAGTATTTATCGAATATTTAACTTTTCACATTTTAATTTTCTATGCTTTTTTATTTTGTAACTTTTACGTTTTAAACCCGAATAAGCTTTTAAATATTTTTAGTGTCAAAGAATTTATATAAACCGCGTTAAATTTGTTTATACGTTTATGAATTATGTCGTCCGTTACTTACTGTAATTATCATAAATCGTCGTTTATAGTTTTCTACCTTTTTGAAATAGTATGGTTTCGTTAACTAGTTTATCAACTCGTTTGGGTCTCGGCATGGGACGACCCAAGGACTCGACAGCATATATATTTCACATTCCTTTACGTCTAAGTCTTATAAAATAAATTACATGCATGTGGCCCTATATGAACATATACTATACAAACTATGAGGCCCTTGCCTCTTGTCATTTCATGTTCGATGGCAGCCAACCTAACAGTGGAGTTGGTAGCCACTGTTGTGGTTTCTTCTTCCCTCCCAATGAATACTTGAACACATAACTAGGTTTCCATATATATCCAGAGTGATCGTTTTATTAGGGTTAGTCAAAAGCACAGTTTAGGCTCCAAGGTCACAAGGACGTGATACGTCCTTTGCAGCTCAACAGCCGCGACAAGGCAGCAGCCTGTTATGGCTTTTTGGTGTGCATTGTGGTGCGTCTCACGATGCCTATCAGTGTCAAGTGTTACGAGGTATTGTTACGAACTAACGAGCATACTTTGCTCGGGTTCTATAGGGCTGTGACGTCCCAACAGTGAGCCAATGGCTCGCTGTGGTTCGTCCCGTGACATTTTTTTGTTACGCCCAAGATAACGTACTGAGGTCATAACATAAGGGTCCTATGCAATTTACGTATAATCCTAGCAATTACACGTCCCTAGTGAGCCAACGTATTATTATCACGTACATGTTTAAAGTTTTCACAAAATCTCTTGGTTCGTTATTCGTTCTCATGGACGATGTGGTTTACACTAATTTTCTACGCATTAATATTTCATGTATGTTACGTCGAGAGGCTTGGAGTATCCATGCATACAAGGACCATGCATGGGTTGTACCATGTGTGTCGTGTACTCGCCATGCGAAGCTGAGACTCGTTAGACTATAATGTAAATGACATGATAAAGTTAGATGTTAAGCTACGAGGGCGGACTTTACGAGTAGGTCCAGCTTGCTAGACGCATGATGAGGAGAAGTGATGGTGATAAGGAGCTCGAACTACCCTTGGTTACTACCCTTTTTTAAACCGACGTCTCTTAGCCCTCGATCCTAACGGAAACCCTAACTCGAACCTTATTCGCTCTCACTTGTTTTTACGTGGATTAAGATCGGTGTGCTAGAAGGGACGTTTGCATGGCATTAATTTATTACCTCTTAGTATCGGATTGGTTTATTTTACTGAGATTTTCAATTGCATGTGAAGGGGCATTATTTACACATACTATTGATGAATATGTTAATAGTCATATTTCATGATATTATTTGTTATAATTGGTACTTCCTAACACTATTTAGGAATATATTTGTTCCTTGATCTTTTTGAATTGGAATCTGATATATTATATTCCCATCCATTTTGAGAGTAAACTTGGAGGTGAAGTTTGAAAGAAAACAAGTATGGTAGTATGTAAGTATACATGATGATGTCTTGTATTAATTTTTTTTTTGAATTTGATCCGGTATTTAGTTGAGTGTAGTGGTTTAATAAAATGCATACGATGTACGTGGCTTTGTCAAAATGTGAAATAACATATGTTTTTACCGCTACAGTTCTAAAATTCTTTTTAGACAACTAAACCAATATAATGGATATTCGAGTGCTATTAAGGCTTTTCGTAACACTAAATAATGCATAGTCGTTCATAGAATACATTTCATTGAGATTAACGGTAACTTGAAAATTTGCGTGGTACATAATTTTACTAATGAAACGAGAAGTCTGAATTTTTTGGGGTATTCACAAGGTGTGTGATGGGGTCTTAGTGGGTTGTTGTTGAGACGTTCCACCTTGATCCACAGCTGCACCTACCAACATAGCAGGCAGCAATGGTACAATATCCCCTGCATAACCCCTTTTCATGTTTGCAAAAAGCTTTTTGGTCAAAGTTGGGGCTAAATACCTTCCTTTATTTTCGTTGTATAGATCAATATACAATTTTTGTAAAAATCTTGGATACATTAAAATTTTTGTATTACTTTCCAAGTTATGAACCTTCCCATAAAAAATCATTTTAGAAAAATTATAAGCCCTATTGATAGATAGACAGAATATTCAGTTAGCAATAGTTCTACCAAATTGATCCCATCCACCAAAACTTAGGGCTTAGCAGATTGTCAAATATGATGGATTAGAAATTTCCATGGAGTTGTAAGAATTCGTTTCCAAAAAGTTAATTTACCCTCAGTAACGTGTCTTACCCCAATGTGGCTAATCAGCCATTTATTTCTGCTATCAGATAAATTATGGTATTCTGGTTGCATTCCTGCCAATGAAGTTTATTATGACAAGATGCCTTATTAAAAGTATATACTCTTTAGAGTCTATAGATGCTACTAATTGTTGAGTCCCATTAGCAAGTGTTCTGACTGTGACAGTTTGCCAGAACTGTTTGACTATGGAGTCATAGATAGTAGGATTAAAAGTTAAGGCATGCCTGAGAGATGTACCTTTAAGAAAATCCACTACCTCAGTGAAACCAACACGTTCATTTGGTTTCTTCAGGAAAGCGATCATATTATGCTTGTTAGAGTACTTTAGATTGGCCATATGAACACGTTGTTGAACAGAAGTCGTAAGAATTTAGATTCTAGTGCTGGGTTTGATACGAGTGAATGACTAAGTACTGGTAGAGAGAGAGAATTGAGTTTTAATCGATGAATAATAGGTTTCTTATTGGACCAACTGTAAAAGAAGTTTCTTTAGAGCAAAGAAAGATATTTTATAGAATAAAGTGTAGTAATTATCCAAATAAAGAACCTATCTTAGAAGTATGCGCCGTAAAAATCTCTAACGGTAATATTTAAATAAGAAAAATCAATTTTCCCTCACCAGCACCAACGGTCATCTACCAGACTTAACATTAGCCTACCAGTACTAATAAAGTCTACCAGAATTAACTTATAGACTACCAGAATTAACTTATAGACTACCAGAATTAACTTATAGACTACCAGAATTAACTCTAGTACTTAGTACTTACAGACCATATATGAGTAGAATTTGCAGCACAACTTCTATCCATCCTCCAATCCATGCTTATCCTGAAATAGTTAGTCAAAACAAGAAAAATGCTACAATATATATCATTGACTAGAACTAACTATTTCCTAACTACCAGAATTAATACCCTAACAGTATTAATTTTTAACTAGAAGTACTTACTACACTTTACAAACTTTACAATTTTAACCTCCCCTCAAATGTAGCTATAGATTTAACATTCCAATGCTCACCACTAAGAAGTTAAACCTGGTGACATCAAATCCTTTAGTGAGAAGGTCTGCAACATTATGATCAGTGTGAATCTTGATAACCTCTATTAGTCTCTTCTCATAACAATCTCTTATAAAATGGAATCGAATCTCAATATGCTTGGTCCTTGAATGAGCAACAGGATTCTTGATAACACTTATAGTGCTCTCATTATCAATATGGATTTTGGTGTTCATCAAATAGAAACCATAATCCATCATCTGATTCTGTATCCATAATACTTGCCCACAACAATTTGCAGCTGCAACATATTCTGCCTCAGTAGTAGAATTTGCCACAATAGTCTGCTTCTTGCATTGCCAAGATATCAATCTTCTTCCAAGAAATTGACATCCACCTGTTGTTGATTTTCTATCAAGACTGGCTCCTCCATAATCACTATCTGCATAAGCTTCAAGTTCAAAAGGTGAATCCCTAGGAAACCATAAACCTAATTTAGGTTGATGTTTGAGGTACCTAAAAATCCTTTTTACTGCATTTAAGTGTGAAGCTTTTAGAGTGACTTGAAATCTAGCACAGGCACAAACAGCAAACATGATGTCTGGCCTTGATGCAGTCAGATACATTAGAGAGCCAATAATAGACCTGTAGACATGGATATCTTTATCTACACCATCTTCATCCTTGACCAGAGGCTTATTAGTCTCAATAGGAGTAGTAGCTGCTCTGATGGATAAAAAATCAAACTTCTTTAAGATGTCAACTACATACTTATCCTGACTAATGAAGATTCCATCAGATTGTTGCTTCACTTGAAGTCCCAAAAAGAATGTGAGCTCACCCATGGAACTCATCTGGAATCTTTTGTGCATACATTCTTCAAAATCTGTACACATAGACTTCTTTGTAGAACCAGAAATAATATCATCCACATACACTTGGACTAACATAATATCACTCTTTTTCTTCTTGATAAATAGTGTTTTGTCTATGGTACCTCTTCTGAAACCATTTTCCATCAGAAAAGAAGAAAGTGTCTCATACCAAGCTCTAGGAGCTTGATGTAGACCATAAAGAGCTTTGATCACTTTATAGACTTTGTTTGGATGAGCAGGATCAACAAAGCCTGGAGGTTGATGAACATACACCTCTTCTTCAATAGTTCCATAGAGAAATGCACTTTTAACATCCATTTGGTAGATAGTAAGTCCCATGTATGATGCAAAGGCTAAAAATAACCTAATTGCCTCAATTCTGGCAACAGGTGCAAAAACCTCATCATAATCTATACCTTCCTCCTGTCTAAACCCTTGTGCTACAAGCCGTGCTTTGTTTTTCACAACAATACTTCTCTCATCCCTCTTATTCCTGAAGACCCACTTTGTGCCAATTACCTTTTTCCCATATGGCAAATCAACAAGTACCCAAACCTTCTGTAGTTTGAACTGAAGCAATTCCTCTTGCATTGCTTCAACCCAGCTTTCATCTTGTAAGGCTTGTGATATAGTCTTGGGTTCTTCTTGAGAGAGAAAACATGCAAACAAACAGTTCTGATGATCCTTGTGATTTGTTCTGTTCTGTTTGTGAATGTAACTTACCAAGGCTTGTTGTGCTGAAGAAGCCTTTTGAATCTTCCCTCTTGTTTGAACTGCTGATGTAGGATCTCCTAGAATTTGTCCTTTTGGATGATCCTTATGAATTCTGAGTGTGGGAATAGGACTGACAGCAATGGTGTTATCCATGTTGTTGAAATCAGCCACTGCACCCACATCTTCATCATCATCATAAGCTCCATTGAATATTCCATCATTTGGAAGAGTATCAGAAGCATCTTCCAAGTCAGGCATATTTGGATCAATGGGTAAATCAGCATTAGGGAGAGTAGATGCATCAATAGGTATTTTTCCTCCAAGATAGACAAATGATGATTCACCAGCATTTGCACCTGTGGGAGTACTAGCAGCACTAACATATGGTGTGTTAGACGTATTAGTACTAACAAAGGGCCTATCAGTACTAACATATAGTGTGTCAGACCTATCAGTACTAATAAAGGGCCTATCAGTACTAACATATGGCTAATCAGTACTAACAGATGGCCTATCAGTACTAAGCTTGTTAGTACTTGTAGCTTGAGCTGCCTTCTTTTGAGATGCAATTCTCCTCTTTTCTTCTTCAAAGGCTTGTCTTGAAACATCATCCATAGCTTTAGCAGCCAATTCTTGAGTAACCATCATCTCAAGTTCATCTTGTAAGTCTTGTTCACTTTCCTTGTTAGCAACATCTTCTGAATCTTGTACATCATTATCTTTAGGAGAACTTTTGCAGAAGGTATTTTTTCATGTTGCAGCCAGGCGTGCAGCTCAAGCCTGAAGCTGGAGGAACATCTTCTACTTCTTTCTTCTACTAGTATCCACCTTTTCTTAATTTATCTTACTTTATGAGGTGTAGTGGAAGCAGTATGTATTTTTACCGTGAGTAGTCTTCTTAAATAATCTTTTTTCCTGGATGAACCTGCAAAAACATAAGAATCTTATGTACCCCCCCCCCCCCGCTCCCCTTACCTAAGTACTCTCCCCCCCCTCTCCCGCCATTTACCCTTCCTGCATTCCCACCTTAAACCCAACAAACAATAACCTTAGAACAAAACCTAACAAATTCACCACCTTAACCCCAAACCATTAAAAACCCAAACAATCCAACCAAAACCCGATTTTCTTTCTACACTAACAGGAAATATAATTCAAATTGAATTTTGGTAAGAAAAAATCACAAAAAGATCAAACATTCCAATAAGGACCCATTTCCTGTCACATATGGTTGATCTTCAAAGAAAATGATGTGCAGATTCCTTAAAAACACACAAAAAAAAAACAAAAAAAAATCAACAAACTTCCATCAACTTCTCAATATTCTCCTTTCTCTTCAAAACCATTTTTGGTTATGTTTGTTTGTATACCTCTAAAGGCTTTACTAGAGTAGAGTATCCAAGCAAATAACCTTTCATCAGATTTTCCCATCAAAAATGCCCAAGGAATCTAAGTGTAAAAAAATATCAAGGGCTCCCAAAAGTGAGTCCTCATGAAACTAATACTAGGTGATTTTACCTATTAATAGTTCATAAGGTACTTATTTTGAGGTTAGGTCACTAATAACCCTATTCCATAACATAGCACGTAAGAAGAGAATAACATAACTGTATATTAACTACCACCGTAACTATAACCTTAACTATTAACTCATTTAACTAAAAACTATACAGACTTACTTAACACCCATTTACCCCTATTACTGCCTCTAGAAACCTAAAATGGGATAGAATAAAAGTGCAATATGCAACATCATAGTTTTAGCTAATGCCCCTTTTTAGCGCCAATCCAATAGGGTCTTGTTTTTTTTTTCCTTTCTTCCTCAACAAAATAACCCATTCCTGCTGTGGAGTTCTAATTCTAAGTTCTCTAGATCTAGCTACAACTAAACTAATTAAACTAACTCCTTTTTTATTCCTTTCCTTTTATCAATCCTTTTCGTTCTATACGACAATCGACAAAAACACAGAATTCATTCAATAGTAGCATGTTCTTAACTCTGTCCCATTATAAAATCTAATTATGTTTAAAAACAACACATTTTGACCTCAATTTGGTTCATCCCCCTTTGCTAAATCTAAGCCTAAGGTAAAGATTATACAAAGGATTTTCAAGATGTTTCATCAACTTAAGGAGCTTAAGAAAAATAACCCAACTAAAATCTAAAAAAATAAGCCAACTAAATCTGCTAAAAAGCATCAGTCTACTAAACAGACACAAAACTCAACTCAAATTAAACCAAGCATTACCCCTTATCCTTTTATTTTTATCCCTTTTGTTAATACTCTAATAGATTATACAAAACAGAGACAACAAGTCCAATTAAGAGAAAGAAGACAGCAATTAATAGAAAGTCCTGTAAGGTTAGCCATTAAAAATAAAGACGGCTAATAATTATTAATAAAAAAAAAAATTTTCAATTTCAATTATACAAAAATCACACATAAGTTTAAATTAGGCAAAGACCCCCACCTCGCAATTGTACTTATTTTAATTGGACTTTTTTTAAAAAAAAATGTCTAGTGTCTAGTTATGATGAGTATAGTTAGTAGGAAGGAGAGTCACAGACCTGATATATAATACCCATAAATACAAAATAAAATTATACCACAAATAAAAATATAAATATAAAAAATATATAATTTAAAAATAAATATAATTATTATAAAAACACTAAAACATAAATCAAAAAATACCAAACCACAATAATTAAAAACCAAAATAACCGAAATAAAAACCCATATAAAAAAATATAAAAAAAATATAATAATACATCAATATAATAAATAAAAATACCACCCACCAAACTAATATTCCCCTACTTTTTTTCCTTTGAGGGTAAGGGGATATTACAATATACATTTTACTTGTAACAAGGTGTATTTTACTCTCACATCTCTTCATCTAAACAAACACACCATCTTTTCCTTCCCTCATCCTCCTCCTTCCTTATCTTATAATTTAAAAATCTACTTTTTTTTCTTTCCATTTTCCTGGAAAGCGATCATTAATCTTTTTTTCATTCCTTTTCAACATCTTTCTTTCCCATCCCCCACTTCTCTCTTCCTTCACTTTTTCTTTTTTTATCATTTCCATTCTCTCACATAAATTAATAGGGCTAAACATTGTTCCAATAAAAATCCATCAACAATCCTAAATCCGCCCCGACCTCATCTCCGGATCATAAAGGTCACTGTAAGTGAATCATATGGGTAACAATACAATTTGGGCAAATCTGAGGTGCAGGGTTAAATGTATCATGTGTTTTTTTGTTGTTCAATGTCTTCCTAAACTTCATGTCTCAGTCTCATTGAAGTCCTCTCCTCTTTCATTAACGTCTTCGGTTATTATGTTTCATGTATTTTGTTCTGATTACTGATCATAAATTACTACCTACTGATCAAACAGAGGTGCCACAATCAACAAGTCACGTAAACACGACTCACTGTTGTTACTGTTCATCATGGTTATTTTTCTTGGGAAAATATCATGAAAATAAGTTATATGTTGTTGTTTATGGTTCTGCTGTGTTCCTTGTGCTTCAAAACAAGTTATAAGCTTAAAAAGTCAAGCAGCAGATCAACGGGTTTAATTTATATGTTTCTACTTCTTCACTTCTTTTCTTCTTCGGTTGCGTTTGAACCAAAAGACAAAACCAATCCATTTTTTTATGAAAAAGTACAAACAGCTACACAAGCTAATACAGCTACAGCTACAAAAAGCTAACGTTTTGTTTCATCACAACGGTGTAGTATTCTGGGTATAGAAGATTTGAAGTCCAACCATAATATTCCTGCCTGCGTTTTTGTAGAATTTGCGTTTTGCGTTTGGTGTGCCCTTTTGAAGAACCATTTATAATAGCAAACAACCTTCAAAACTTAAACGTCATCTGCCCCCATCACAACAAGACTCGTGCATCAAGACTGTCTTGACAGTTTGTCTAGTTCTATATTGCGTCTCCCGGACCCGTCTGCGTCCCAGTGCTCCCCCTCCCCCCCCCCATCCATTGTGCGTCCCAGTCCAATATTGCGTCCCCCCCGCCCCCGGCCCAATTATGACATGGATGCGTTTTTGACTCAAGAAAAAAAAGGGTTGTTGTTTTTTTTATGACTGTTGCGGCTTTATTAGTTTAAACCACACCAAAAAAACACAAGACCGCAGTTCAAAACTCGAAACAGAGTACCACTCAACTATACTACTCTACTAATTATCAGTTGACCCGGTCAAAGACACTAACAACAACTCAACAGCGCATTATCAAATGAGTCAAGTTTAGGGTCAAACACCAAAAGAAACAACAAAAAAAAGAAAAGTAAAGAGACATACACATAAATTAGAAAAGTCAAAACGATCATTTTCAAACAATAATCGAACAATAAGAATAAATCGACATCCATCACAAGACACCAAAAACCAACAACTACAACAGCCAAATCCACAACAAATCCACAAAAACTATCCATCCCTACTCTTCGTTTCTAGAATCCTATCTGATATGTCTCTGGCGCATTGTTCGGGGTGTGAGGGTTACTCTATCCTACTCAGTTCTAGTCCATAATTCCTTACCTCTTCGTCACATAATAAACTCAACTTATATTCAATCCTAAATCTCACTGTTCTCACTACTCTACTACGTAGTCACTACTCTAAAAAAACAAATCCATGCCTTTCATATTTTTAAAAAATGCCATAAACATCAAAACATCAAAAAATAAACATCAACTACAAAAAAACGACATCTAGAACGTTGTGAAACTACTTCTCGAAAAAAAAAATGAAATTAATAAACGATCTCAGTTTCACAATTTTCTACGTTATATTACAATAAATAAAATAGATCATTAAACGAAAAGATCCTCAAACAAGACAAGGTTGAACTATCAATCCAACGACGTCATTCCAATACAATTCAAATTCACATCAACAGTCTATGAGAAACTAAATTTTCCGCTCGTACTTTTACTAAACTAATCCCATCCCTCTTACTTATCCGAAAATAAAGATTGACATTAAATAAAATTATAACAAATTCCCTGTTATAGTCTAACTTGATTTCGTTGTTGTCATTATTGACCTTGAAACAATAAAACAATGATGTCGAAGCACCTTACTAAACCTAATTAACCTTAGTAAAAGTATATCACTTCTACTCTTCTTTTCTCTCTTATTACATATCAATCTTTTCTCTTTCTAGACTAGATCTTCTTCTTCTTATCTCTATCTTCTGTCTTTCTTAGGATTCTTTATATCTTTCTTTTTCCTCCTCTTCTTTCTAGACGTCCTCTTAAAAGAACTGAATAGGCCTAAGTCAGGTCGTTTAGTTTTCTATCTTTGATCGTGTAACTGAAACATGTATGCATATGAGTATTGGCAAACAAGTAATATTTTTTTTTTTTATTTTTTTTTTTTTAATTTTTTTTTTTTTTTTTTTTTTTTTTTTATTTTTTTTATTTTTTTTTTTTTGGTGTTTGAGGGAGATTGTGTGTGCCCATGAAAGATTTAGTATATGATGATGATCGCTTGATTTGTTTGTAGCACTTAAAAACTTATAAATTGTTATAATATTTGGAAATAATATAAGGGTGACTTTGATACTTCTTGCACTCCACTATCGCCTTGGTGTGGAAAGGGTGACCTTTCTTTTATAAGGGTGACTATACATCACCATCTTACCTTAAGGGTGACTTTGACCCTTTTTTTTATAAGGGTGACCCATTAACATTTTGCTAATTATTTTTTAGGAGAGTAAATTATAGGTAGGTATTAACAAACAAAGAAAATGGGATTAAATAATGGTTGAATATTTAGCCCCTAAGAATCATCGGGAGAAGATTTTATTAATATATTTTAAGAGAGTTTAAGGTGTAGGAAGTGGTTTGGAGAAGTTGGGGTTGGGTGCCGTCGAAGGTGGAAGAAAAGAGTGAAAGGAAATTAAAGTTAGTGGGTTAAAAGTGGGGGGGTAGAAGTGTAAAAAGGTAAAAAAAGTTGGAGGAAGGACGAAGTGTGATAAGTGGGAATATTTTAAAAGCAAGAGAGGTGGGATTAAAGTGTGATTTGGTGCTCACCGGTGGTAAGGTTGTTTAACGACATGTGGAACTAAAATGTGGACTAAATATTAATTTGTGATGGAACTCTCTCTATGGAACTGGTATTAAATAAATAAATAACAAAAAAAATGGTGTTACTTTACTTGACTAAACTTATGAGTTGGGGGGCTCTGGGCGTTGGCCTTGGCCCTAGGTGCGGGGTTTTAAAATTATGGGGGTTTGAGAGAAGGAACCCGGAATATTATAAGATGATTTTGGACTAAGAAGTTTATTTGTTAAATTAATTTATTGTAATATAATATAATTTATATAAGTGGGGGCTGAGTGTTAGTGTAAATTATTTTGATGGGTTTGGTTAATTTGCCTGTAATTATTGGACCAGTAGGGCCGGGTAATAAAAAGAACGCTTTAAAGGTTAAAACAGCAATTTTTATTTCGCTTTTCACTATCCAAACGCGTAATTTATTTTCAGAGTAGTCCTAGCTTTTTCACAAATGCTTTATCAACCAACCCACCCCTAGTTTCCACGTCCAAGGTTTTTTTTGACTAGAAACCAATCTGTGGATTTCAATTAAAATAAAATGTCAAAATGATAAAAAAAAAATAACCGATTTGTTTTCTTGGTATCAACGACGTTCAGCGAACAAGAACAACACAACCAAAAATGATTAACAATCTGACCATAAGAAAAAAAAAAAATTTAATACGACCACAAACAAAACTAGAAAAAAAAAAAAATAAAAGGTGATAACTAAAAAAAAAGAACAAAAAAAAAAAATCAAAAAAATAATGAAAAAATATTAAAGCAAATAAAAAACAAAAACACTAAAAAAAAAAATTAAATTAGAAAAAAAAAAAACAATAAAAAAAACAAGACAAAAAACAAACCAGAACAACAGAAACGAAAAACCCCCCCCCCACCCCCCCAACAACCACCCCCACACCCAACTCCCCTCCCCCCCCCTCCCTAACGCGCCCCCACCCTACCCCCACCCACAACCGCACTATCCCTCCCCACCCTCCGCCCCCTCCAACTGTCCCCACCCCCTAACCTCCACCCCCCCGTAAACCCCCACCGTACTTCCCCCCGCACACCTCCCCCCTCCTACCCCCTACACCCCTCCACTTCTCCTCCGCCCAAAACCCCTACCCCCAGTACTCCCCACCTTACCCCCAACAACACACCCAATTCACCCACCACCCTCCCCTGACTGGCTCCCCAACGAATAAGGCTACAAAAGAGACAAAGTAGACAATCAAACCACTGGAGTAATGTCAAGTGATCACGGAGTTTATTTGGTATCCCTTATTTGAGTTTGAAGTGGGTTTTACGGAGGCGTCTACTTATTTCATCATCGAGACTTCCTTCTATTTTCTACCCCTTTCCTTAAACCCAATCTATCATTTGATGATTTGCTTGAACGTATACAATTATGATTGAGACTTGGATTATCTAGTTATACCCGATGTAAGGAGTTACATTGTAGTACTCACGGGTTATAGCTATCACTTAAAGGAGTTATGTTGTAGTGCTTAGTGTCACACACAGATGCCGATGTGGATAGTCTCAAGAGGTGATGTACTTCTTATACTTTTAGGACTTGGGTATAGAGTACTTATAGATTTAATCTTGCATCGTTCTGCAATCAACAACAGTGCAAGCTTAAGTAACAAATTTGGGGAATTCTACTTCATTTTCAAGTTTGGTATATCGGGTTACTTCACACAAAGTGGTACAGCAATGACAGAATACGAGGTTGGTAAGTTTGCCATAGAGTAAAAGGTTGAGATGTGATCAGCAACTCTCACGGGATATTTCAAGCTACTGAACGTCAATGATACTTCACAGTCTCAGCAAAATCTTTCAAAGTTCTTCAATGTCTTTCATAACTTTTCAAGATTGTTGCTTATGACAAGAACTTCTCGTGTATATGGTTGTACACGTCAATGATGCTTCCGAGAGTTCGAAACCATCATGGGGGAAAACATGTATATGGTCTACTTCACTTAGTATGGTTTGTGAAGTATTCTGCATGCGTGAGAAGAATTGTTGCTGATGTCTTGCAGGTTTCCCTAAATGGATAATCATCAAGACCGAATGTCATGTGTAACAGTATAGAAGCAGTATTAGATGGTGTGGTTGACTGTTTCTTCTACTAAATTCCGTTGTGCACTTTAAATGTCAATGTTAGAAGATCGTTCAAGCTACATCAACGTTTCAGAATCTGCTCAAGATACGGATGTTGGTTTGGGGGGAAGCTGATTCAGAAACTTCGCCAAAAAGGAGTCTATGAAGAAAGCTTTTTAAGACATGCTGCATGATTTGGGGGGAAGTTAATCCAACGCATGCATACTACAATGGTTCCAGAACAAGTCAAGATAAAGAAGATCCCAGCTGGAGTACAAGTATCAAGACTAGAATACAAAGACGTCATCTTCAGCTTTGGAAGCACCTTGGATGTCATTTTATTTTGTTGTATTTGTACTTGTTAGGAACATTGTAAGTAATTCTATATGCCCACATATTAGGGGAAGATTGTTAGCCTTGAAATATGTCGGCTAATACAGAATTACATTAGTTTAAATTGGCAAGACTCGCAGGGACTTAAAATGTCTAGTTATAATAGTTTAGAGAGTCAAGACCTATATATACCCCCTCCATACTTCCATGAAGGGGTGAGGATTCATTTTACTTGTAATAAGGAGTGTGTTTCTCTCTCTAGAACACACATATCTTTCCTTTCTCTTACTAAATAATATGGCTAAACATTTGTTCAATCCTCCCCGACCTCCAGATCATGTCTCTTGTTATGTGAATCTTTATGGGTAACAAGTCCATATGAAGTAATTCTAGGGGCTTTCTGATGATTCTTTCTAACTTGTCCTTACAGGAGGCCTTGTATTGCTTACCCTTCTTTCAGGCAACACAAGTGTGGTCATTCACAAAAACTTTTGAAGGTAAACCTCTTACTAGGTGACATTTAACAAGTTTATTTATATTTTTAAAATTCACATGACCTAATCTCCTGTGCCATAATTTAGACTCATCTGCTGTTGCATTTGCATATAAACAAGTTATACCTCCAGAAGGAACAATGTTCTTTAAATCCAAGCTGTACACATCATCCTTTCTAGGAGCTCTAAGTACAACTTGACTTTCATCAAGAAGCTTAAAGCTAGGAGACAAGATAAGGCATTCAGACTCAGTAAAAAGGACACTATTTTTCTTGTCACACATTTATGAGACAGAGAAAAGGTTAAACTTAAGTTCATCTACAAAATAAACATCATCAAAGTCTAAATTAGCAGTTTTGATTTTACCTTTACCCGTTATTTTACCTCCTTTGGGATCACTTCCAAAAGCCACAAAGCCTCCATTGTCTTTGTAACCTAAACATTGTGATTCATTTTTGTATCTAAAACAACCATGTAATGTCTTCCCAATGATGTTTATATATGAAATGGTGGGTATTATTGTCATGATCTGTTATATGAATTTAATTATAGAATGAATGTCGATTTATTACACCATTGTTAATTTCAATACAGTTAAGCATTTCACTTTATGATGTGATCTCCTGTTTATTTTTTGTGTATATGACATGACATGGTTAATGATTTTATGAAATCTAACGGTTATTATATATTCTTTTGATTGAAAAAATGGCATCCAAAAAAAAGAACTACAGGTCAAACACAGCGCCCGAGAAACAACCAACACCACATCTGTCACTAATGCCCAGCTTCAGGCAATGATTGACCAAGGCGTTACTGCTGCTTTGGCAGCACGTGATGCTAACAGAATATGAAATGCGATGATCCAGCGCATAATAGGGAACGGGGTGTTAGAAGGACAGAAACGAACTACTCCGTGAATGAACTTACACTAACCTTCATAAATTTTCAACCCATCTATAAACTTCAAGAGGCCAAAGCGAAAGGAGTTAATCGGTTCTAGTCTCAATGGTTTGAAAGAATGAGTAAGTTTCCACATCATTAATAATATAGTGGAGAATCCAAGTCAATTTCTAGCTTGCACTCTCCATTCAGGTTGCTCTTAACATGTGGAACACCCATAGTCAAGAAAGTCAGTCATGATCCGTCATACGGTATGGCCTTGGAAAAAATACTCATGAAAAATGATGATTGAAAAAATATTGTCCACGAAATGAAAATCAAGAAACTGAAATTTGAGATTTTAGGACCTGAAGGTAAAGGGTACCTTGACTTAACAAGTATACCTAATGCTTTCAGCGAATTGCTTTGTTGTGCGGGAGGAAGTATCTCGTGAGAGAATCTGATAAAATTGAAAAATATGTCGGTGGTCTTCCCGACATGATTCATGGGAGTGTAGTGGCGTCTAAACCAAAGACAATACAAGATGCAGTTGAAATCGCAACCGAGCTAATGGATAAGAAAATCCGTAACTTTATGTCTGAAAACTTCCATACAGAGATAAAATGAAGTTGAGACACCTCAAGGAACACTCAAAACAAACAACAACAACAACAATAACAACAACAACAACAACAACAACAACAGAACAAGAGGCAGAACACTGGCAGGGCCTACACTGCAGGATCTGGTGAGAAGAAGCCATACATGGGATCTAAAGCCCCTCGCTAAATAAACTATCACACGATGTCCATGTGTCTCCGAAATGCCACAATGCAAGACCGAGTTGGCATCGCCCGTGACTGTAGGAGTACCGCCAATGCCAACACTTCTAACAACCAGAAGGGGACTGGGTCAAGTCAGAAGCCTACTTGTTATGAGTGTGGAGTTCAGGGACATTTTACGAGGGAATGTCCAAAGCTGAAGAACAACAACAACCGTGGTAACCAAGTTGGAGGTGGCAATGCTCACCAGCCCAAAGTGTGCGGTAGGGACATGCGGGTGACAAACCCAGACTTCAACCGACATGACGGTACGTTACCTTCTAAACAACCGCTATGCTACTATTCTTATTCGATCCTGGTGACCGAAACTAATGTTTGCGTGTCTACCTGCATTTAGCTCCCAAATTGATATCACATCGACTGCATTAGATCACTATTATGACGTTGAACTAGCCGACAGAAGAATAATTAGGTTGAACACTATCCTTAGGGGTTGTACATTAAACATCCTAAACCACCCATTCAACATAGACTTAATGCCCGTAGAACTTGGTAGTTTCGACCTATAAAAGTAATGGATTGGCTAGTAAAGTAACCATCATGCTATCATTGTGGTGTAGCCGAGAAGATCATTCGTATCCCCTAGGGAAATGAAACTCTAATCGTTCACGGTGACAAAAAGTAATCGGGGAAACGAGGCTTGTCTGCACATTATCTCGTACACCAAAACACATGAATACATGCTAAAAGGATGTCTAGTATTTTTGGCAACTTACACTACAAAGGAGACGGAAGACAAGTCAGAGAAGAAGCGACTTGAGGACGTATTAATCGTTCGGGATTTTCCTGATGTATTCCCTAAGGACTTGCCAGGTCTTCCTTTGACTCGACAAGTGAAATTTCAAATCGATTTGATACCTAGTGCTGTACCCGTAGCCTGGGCACCTTATCGATTGGCACCTTCAGAAATGAAAGAGTTGTCAAAACAGCTAAAAGAACTATCTGACAAAGGCTTTATAAGACCCAGTTCCTCACCCTGAGGAGCTCCGATCTTGTTTGTTAAGAAGAAAGATGGATCATTCCGAATGTGCATTGATTACCGGGAATTGAATAACTGGCGGTAAAGAACCGTTATCCGCTCCCAAGAATTGATGATTATTTTATCAGCTTCAATGGTCGAGTGTACTACTCGAAGATAGACCTAATATCAGTTATCACCAACTGAGGTTTTCGAGAAGAATACATTTCAAAGACCGCTTTCCGAACTCGTACAGCCTATATAATTTCAAGTTATGCCATTTGGTTTGACAAACGCACCTGCTGTATTCATGGACCTTATGAATTGAGTGTGCAAACCATATCTGGATAAATTCTTGATTGTCTTTATTGACGATATTCTGATATATTCGAAGAACAAGCAAGAACACGAAGAGCACCTTAAGTTAATCTTAGAGTTGCTTAAGAATGAGGAGTTGTATGCCAAATTTTCTAAGTGTGAATTTTGGATTCCAAAAGTGCAGTTCCTCGGTCACGTGATTGTCATCTCGGTTTCACAGTGACCCAGCAAGATTGAATCCATAAAAGATTGGGCATCTCTTAAGACACCAACGAGATTCGAACAATTTTTAGGTCTTGCTGGGTTATTAATCAAAGATTCATCGAGAAGGATTTTCGAAGAATGCCAAAACCATGACCAAAGCTTACTCAGAAGAAAGGTCATGTTCTGTTTGGGGTGACAAAACCTAATGAAGCAACCGTTTTAACTGTAATCAAGCATAATTAATATTAGTAGCAACCAATTCTGGCTTTACTGAAGGAAGCCCCGAAATGATTTTTTTTATCGCCATACAGCAATTGATTCAATCCAAAGGTATGGGCGCTCGTGTTGATGCAAAGAAGAAGGTGAATTTCTTATGCACACGGCCACTAAAGATTTCATGATAATAAAGAATACGACTAATGATTTGGAACTTGAGCAGGTATTGATTCACGAATCCTCAGATTTCTTTGGAGACACTATTTGTACGGAACCAAGTGTACGGTGTTCACGGATCACAAGAGTCTATAACACATTCTTAATCAAAAGGAGCTAAATATGAGGCAGTGTCGTTGGTTAGAATTGCTTAGTGATTACAACTGCGAGATTCGTTATCACCCAGGGAAGGAAAATGTTGTCGCTAACGCCTTGAGCAGGAAGGAACAAGAGCCACCATTAAGGGTTCGAGCCTTAGTCATGACTATAGGTTTGAATCTTCCCAAACAAATTTTGGAGGCTCAAACTGAAGCACGAAAACCAAAGAACATCAAGAACGAAGATGTTGGAGGTATGTTACTTGAAAATTCTAAAGATCAAGAGAAGCTTAGGACGGAAAAGTTAGAACCCTGTGCGGATGGAACTCTATGCTTTAATGGCAGGAGTTGGTTACCATACTATGGTGATTTGAGGACTGTTATCATGCACGAATGCCCCAAGTCAAAGTATTCTATCCATCCGACATCTGAAAAGATGTACCAAGACATGAAAAAGTTATATTGGTGGCCTAATATAAAGGCAAACATTGCCAACTATGTTAGCAAATGTTTGACTTGTGCCAAGGTCAAGGCAAAACATCAAAGGCCATCAGGATTGTTGGTACAACCCGATATACCTCAATGGAAGTAGGACAACATCACTATGGATTTTGTCACGAAGCTTTCTAAGTCGTCACAAGGTTACGACACCATTTGGGTGATTGTTGACCGACTGACTAAGTCCGCAATCTTTGTACTGATGAGAGAGACTGATCCGATAGATAAACTTGTAAGAATGTACTGAAAGGAGGTGGTCATGAGGCATGGAATACCTCTCTGATTATTTGTGATCGTGACCCTAGGTTCGCATCAAATTTCTGGAGGTCACTTCAGAATGCTTTGGGTACTAGTCTAGATATGAGTACTGCATACCATCCACAAATAGACGGACAAAGCGAGAGGACTATTCAAATCTCAAGGATATGTTGCGTGCTTGTGCAATCGACTTTGGAAAGGGTTGGGTTAACCATTTGCCATTAGTCGAGTTCTCATATAACAATAGCTATCACGCTAGCATCAAGGC
>BQNB010047117.1:30682-41245 GCA_026074375.1 Tanacetum coccineum | reverse complement strand
TTTTAATGGAAACGTATTCAACCCCCCCCCCCCCCCCCTCTACGGTTTCCACAACTCGCTATGAAGGATCAGGTTCATCAGGGGTTGACAATACCCTGATGAACTTAAGAAACTCTCCGACTCTCTAGTAGATCAGAGCTTGTAATCTCTTTAGTGAATTAGGCGGGACTTTCAAGAATGCTAAAGATCAAGATAAAGTGCATTTTAGATTAAATTTCAACGCAAGTACGAGTTGAGAAAAAAGAAGTGAACAGTTGACAAAACTGTTCACTAAAGCACATTTGGTGGGTTTTCAAGAATGGAAACATTTAACATAAGATTTATTTTCCACTACATGCTTAACACGTATCAAGTACCCCTACTAAATAACATCCTCGTACTTAATATATAAGAGAATGTTGGTCATAGTAAATGTCATCGCTTCCTTTATTATAATTTGTTTGTATTGAAGTATATTTACTCTCCTTGAACTTACACCAATTCCTGATCTTATTAACGGCATTATAAGTTCTCTTGCAAATTGAATCTTGTGTTTAAGTTTGCTTGGTAAGAGGGCATATTTATTGTCTTTTAATTTAGTGTTAACTCCGTATAACACTCTTTAATTTTTTGATTTTATTCAAATAAAATTTACACGTATAAAAATGATATTACCGTGTTTGTTTTATAAATTGTTTTATACTTTATTCTATAAACTGTCACGGATTTGAGACTTACAATTTCAGATTATTTCAATTATTTAATCCATATTTGTAGTGAAACTGTGGCACTTTACACAAATAAACAAACTAGAAGATCAATTAATATGATAAAACTTAATTGCATCAAATCTATTTGGCTTAAATTATTATGTTGTTATGGTTTAAACTTTCGTATTGACATGTCCATATAAATTACGTAAACCGGTAAACATATAAAGCATAATAAGCATGACTAACTGAGAAAAATAGAAAGTATTACCATATATCCTAAAAATGGCCTAATACGGTGTCGTATTTGACATCGGGCCTCATTGCTTTTCCTTGGATTTCTTTTCCCTGGCCCATACTGTGAAAATCGTTTAAGCTCCTGTTTGTTTAGAACATGATCTAGGATGAATTAATAACAAAGGCGAAATATTCAAACGTTGAATCATTGTTATTAATACAAGGTTTTTCATCATCATCACCTAAGATACATGACTACTACAAGCCCCAATCTTACCTGATCAATGGTAAGACGGTTACATCAACAGGAATCATAGGATCCTTAGGGCTACAATACCCCTCCATGCTAGCATCTATCTCATGTGGGACGTGTAAAACCCAACACACAACACGTTTTACACCTTTGGTGTACACACACTTTTTGGCACACTAAAACTGTATGCCTAGACCTTCTTTTATAGCATAAGGAGGTTAATGTTTACATGGAAACTAATAAAAGATATTAAATAAGTAAATCATCTAATGTTTATCTTGATTCTTTCATCTTTATCTTTAACGTTGACCAAATCTTCATTATATCCTAACAATCTGTAAATCTTGCAATGACGACTTTGAACCTTCTGTTTCGTCTTTGTTTCATTTCATGTTGTTGTCTATCCAACATCAAATATAATTCCCAACAATCTTCCCCTAGTTGATAATGACAAAACCCAATAAGCACGAACTTCCCCTGAAGTTGATATACGAATGAAACTTCCCCTTAATCCATGCTATACCACCAAGAATCAACAAGTTGCAAATCATCACTGAATCATCTTCCCCTTTTTGTTATAATCAAGTAGGGGACTAAAATATGCAACTTTGATCTTCACAACTACGAACCAATATTACACTTCTAATCCAGCCTTCAACAACTCAAATTACCCTCCATGACGCGCCTTTAAGATAAATGAACTTGAGCAGTAGAAACTTAAACTAGCAGTAGTAACAAAGACTAGCAGTAGTAAAAACCTTCACCTCAATGTAGCAAATAAATGGTTAAACATTTTAACATTAAGCTTCCCCTGAAACCCATATGTTAACCATTTCTTGAATCTTCAATTCTGTAAGCTCTATGTAATGATTACTGATGAAGAAAACTAAGTATTACCAATTTGATGCTGAAGTAGAATAACCCAAACTTGTATCTTATGTCTTGCACTATAATATGATAAGAACTCATAATCTTCTTCTCCATTTTATGAGTAGACCTCGATCTCTTGATAAATCTGCATGCCTTACATGAGTCACTGACCACGTGATAGTAAATACATGTGAGTACTACAATGTATCTCCTTACATCAGGTAAAAACTAGTTTTATCAAGTCTTCATCATAAACCGTATATAACCAAACAAGTTATCTCCAAGACCAAAAGATATAATAAGAACACGCATCTGAAAAATCTACTTCATCTTCAAATAAGTCATAAACAACCTTCTTCGTAATCAATTAAACCAATAAAATACGAGCCTTTAAATCAGTTAAGAACCAAACCAAAATCTTATGTGTATGATAGCCAATATCAGTCAAACTAGCAGTTAACTAACTTCTTTTAATCGAACAAGGCTAGCAGTGTATTCTTCACAGTACTCAACCTTCCTTTAACCCAAACAGTATTAACATAGGAAGCAGTATTAACTTTATTGAACCCGAGCAGTATTAACTGCTTAAATTTAATAGCAGTATTAATATCATGAAGCAGTATTAACTTTTTAATCCCAAGCAGTAGTAACTAACTGCTTTTAATACCTCAAAGCAGTAGTAACTTGCTTTTTTAACTCTAGGCAAGTATTAACCAACAATAATAACAGTTAGTAACTCTGCATATTATACCTTAGCATATTAACTCATGACTTACTACGTTCTTGCCATACTAGGCATCACAAAGTTATGTAGCAGCATTAAAAAACCATCCTTGACACATTAAGTAAATAGATTGAGCCCTAGCACATAACTGAGTCGACAGCACTAATTTAACAAACAGCAGAAACTATATCCAAGCAACATTAATCTTATTTAACAACATTAACTTTGTATACAAATCCAACAGTAGTAACTGCTAACCCTAGCAGTAGTAACCATCCTATTACCAGTTGTATACCAGCTGATCTAGATCATTGCCTTGAAAGTTTCCATGTCTTCTGATTTAAGCACGATAATGATCAAGAATAACATTAACATCCTTCTCTTCCAAATCATGACCACCATAGATACCATTAGTGCAAACCCCAACTTTATCAATTCACTACTTAACAAGAAAACACCCAAAAAGATTGAATGAATTTTATACCAAGCCGTGTATACACACACATCAGATCTGAAAAATATACAAACCCTAATTGTCTAGGGTTTGATCAGTTAGAGCACAACGGATCAAAAAGAAACCCAAATAAATAGTAACAAAGCTTACCAATCGTATTGCATACCCAAACAGGTAGAGAGGACGATTATAAGCATCATTATAGCACTGAATCTTCAAAACCCCATAAAACTTTCACCACACGATTTCTTGAAAATTAGGGTTTTTAGGGTTTCTTTAAAACCTTGTAGATCCTAGATCGAGAGCCACATGGCTCTGATACCACATGTTGAGAATCGTTTAAGCTCAGGTTGTTTAGACCTTATCTAGGATAAATTAATAACAAAGGCGGAATATTCAAACATTGAATCATTGTTATTAATACAAGGTTTTTCATCATCATCTCTAACTATAATGACTACTACAAGCCCCAATCTTACCTGATCAATGGTAAGACGGTTACATCAACAGGATCAAACTAATGATCTTGGGGCTACACCACCATGCTAGCATCTATCTCTTGTGGGACGTGTAAACCCACACACACAACACGTTTTACACCTTTGGTGCACACACACTTTTTGGCACCCCTAAACCTATGTCTATGCCCCTCTTTATATAATAGAGGTTACAAGGCTTACAAAGGAAGCTAATTAAATGCTTTGACCATCTAATTAAATGCTCATAAAAGATTAATTAAATGCTCATAAAAGACATTTAATTATACAAGGAAACTAAACATTTAATTATATGGAAACTAAACATTTGACTTTTCAATGCTTATCTTTAGCAAATCTTCCAGCATTTAATTCTTCCATATGTAGAATACCAAAGTGATCATATTAAGCCCTTGTTGTGTCATTCTTCTTCATTTAAGCACATGTAGTTTTGTAATCATCAAATCAATAAACCCAACAATCTTCCCCTATTTGATATTACAAAACAATCTCCATGAATGAAACAATCTTCAATGCTTCTCCTTGACTTATGATCTCTTTGAACATGCCACCACACATAATAAGCTGCAAATCAATAAACCTATAATCTTCTTCCCCTTTTTGTAATCATCCAATAGGGATCTTCTATAGATATGCAACTTGGATCATAACAGCTACAAATCATATACCACAACTACTAATCCAGCCTTCCAATACTCAAATTGCCCTCCATGACGCACAATTAAGAAAAATGAATCTGAGCAGTAGAAATATAAACTAGCAGTAGTAATAAAGATCAGCAGTAGTAATGAAACACTTCCCCTCAAGTGGTGCATGTAGATGGTTAAACATGTTAACGATAAGCTTCCCCTGAAAAGTATGTTAACCATCTCTTGAATCTCGAATTTTGTAGGCTCTATGTAATGATTACTGATGAAGAAAAATTAAGTATAACGAACATGATGTAGAAGTAGAATATCCCAAACTTGTATCTTATGTCTTGCACTATAATATGATAAGAACTCATAATCTTCTTCTTCGTTTTATGAGTAGACCTCGATCTCTTGATAAATCCTCATCTTCAATGAGACACTGAGCACAACAACGTAACTCCTTTAAGTGATAGTAAATACCTGTGAGTACAACAACGTATCTCCTTACATCAGGTAAAAACTAGATTAATCAAGTCTTTATCAATAAAACCATGAAAGCACGAACAAGTTATCTTCAAATGTAGCCAGCCATTTGAGATATGATAAGAACACAAACCAAAATAATTCCACTTCATCATCAAATAAGCGATAAATAATAATCTTCGTAATCACCTCTTCAATAAATCCAAAATGAGCCATAAATCAATAAGAATAAACTGTTGTGAATAACAGTTCCATTCGAGATCTAAAACCATCATCATAAATCAATTATACCAAGAAACCCTTGAATAATAACAATACTTGAAGATCGTATTGCATACCAAAAAGGTAGAGAGGACGATCATAAAGATTGTTATAGCAATTTAACTCCAAAACCCCATAAAACTTTTACCACAAATCGGTTTCTTGAAATTTAGGGTTTTAGGGTTTCTTCAAAAACCTTGTAGATCCTAGATCAAGAGCCCCATGGCTCTGATACCAATTGATAAGAATCGTTTAAGCTCAGGTTGTTTAGACCTTATCTAGGATAAATTAATAACAAAGGCGGAATATTCAAACATTGAATCATTGTTATTAATACAAGGTTTTTCATCATCATCTCTAACTATAATGACTACTACAAGCCCCAATCTTACCTGATCAATGGTAAGACGGTTACATCAACAGGAATTATAAGATTCTTGGGGCTACACCACACATGCTAGCATCTACATCTTTCTGTGGGACGTGTAAACCCACATACATACGTTTTACACCTTTGGTGCACACACACACTTTTTGTCACGCATAAAACAATACGTCTATGTCTCTTTATATAGAGAGAACATTAGACTTTTACAAAGGAAATCATAATTAAATTAGGAAACACCTTTAATAGAATTAATAGCATTAATCAACACTAATGCTATTATTAGGAAACATCTTTAATAGCATTAATGGCATTAATCAACGTTAATGCTATTAAGTCTTCCTAATCAATAATTCAATCAACATTAATAGTATTAATCTCCAAGTTGTAACTTATCTTCAATCAGCATTAACTTGGTCTTTATCTTTTTAAGCAAGTCTTCAATGTTGATCTTGTTTCCTTCTTTATCATATCTTGTAGAATCATTCATCTTTTGTAGAATTCCATAATGCTTAATTAGTCCCTCTTGTTTCATTCTTTTATTCTTTTGTCTCATCAAATCTATAATTCCCAACAAAAATGAAGGGCTAGATATTGATTTTTGACTTACCTCACACAAGAAACACACCTCTTGAGTTCACTCACAGAAGTAACACATGTGAAGACCCAAGACAGATAGTTTTTCTATATATAGGACCTTGTAAGCCTTTTGACTTACCTCACACAAGAAACACACCTCTTGAGTTCACTCACAGAAGTAACACATGTGAAGACCCCAAAACTTGAAGAATTTAGTATAAATAGGATCCTTTGTAAGCCCTTGAGGCAAGTAGTTTTTAATCGAGTTTTCTTTTCAGCTTATATTTAAGTCTTTTTAAGCTTATTGTACTATTTTTTAAGCCTTGTACTGTTTTATTTAAGTTAATGAAATTTAAGTTTTATGTTAAAATCTTGTTTTTAAGTTAATGTCATTTATGTTTTAAAATGTTTGTTAAGCCAACGCAAGCTCTTTTCTTCTTTTACTTAAGTTATTTACTTAAACAATATAAGCTTGTCCATAACTTATATTGTTTAAGCCCTTTTTACTTAAAACTCTGTCAAAAGCTATATTGGAAGATAAGCCAAAAAGGGATGGGCTTATTGTTGTCACTAGCTTGTAGACAGAGCCCTTAAGATCTTATTTACCCTTGTTTAGAGCAAAGGGCTTTGTAAGTCTTTACTTTCCTCATTTTTAGCTTAAAAGTGCTTATTGGTTATTTACTGCTTTCTTATTGCTTATTCCTGGTTATTTATTGCTTATTTTATGTGCTTATTTTTGAGTTCCTTTTGCTTATTATTGGCTAATATCTATTGTTTGTTATCTGTTTTCAAAAGTCTTTGCTTAAATCTTTAAAATTCAGTTTAAAAATGGTTTATCAAAACTTAAAGGGGTGTTTGGATTAAGAGGGGAAACAAGTCAAAATGTGTTAAAAACTGTTTGGGTCACTATGCCAACTTGAACTAGCCTTTTTAAGTTGTTTTAGCTGTTTTTAAAAGTTTTTAAAGTTTAAAAGTGAGTTTTTAGGTTTTGTCTAATAGGTGTTTAAATCTGTGGTGTTAAAACAGATTTTAATAGCTTATTTGATAAGTCATTTGAAAACTACTTTTAAGCTTTGGTTTGGTGTTGCTTTAGTTGTGAAAATGCAGTAGATAAGTATTGGTCAAAATTACTTTTGATTTGTAAAAGTTACCCATAATCTGTCAAGTGCATCTTCATTTTTTTTAAGTTTTCAAAAAGTCCACTTTTTAATCTCACTTTTAGTTAAGTTAAAGTTAGATTTAGGTTTTGAATTTGTTTGCATAAGTAGTTTGTAGTATGTAGTTAATTTGTTTCAGCTTATTTTGTGATTTGAACTCCTTTTACTAGCTTATTTTGAGGCTGCAAAAAGCCAAGTTGTCTTTTAAAGAAAACCAAAAAGAGTGCATATTGAGTGAAACAACTTTTTCATAAGACCTTTTCATAGCTTATTTGATTTTCAAACTCCTTTTTCTTTGCTGATTATTGTAGCTTATAAGATAAGCTTTTCATTGGTATAAGCCACTAAGCCATAAGGATCCATTTTCTAGCTTAAAAATAAGCTAAAAAGTGGCCCCTTAGGCTGTTTGGTCACCAAATTTGGCCAATAAGCTTATTAGCTTTCCTGAGCTTTTTGGCTTATTGGATTTGATCTTAGTTGTGTTTAGATTTGCTTATTAGGATAGGTTTAAGTGTTTTTGGCTTATTTAGTATAGATTAGAGCTTATTCAAGCTTATGAGCTTTTTCAGTTTAGAATTATAAGTTAATAGCCTTTTAAGAGATTCTGTCATTTTAGCTTATTTTCAGTTCCTTTTATTAGCTTATTCTTGTTCATTAGTTCTTATTAGGGTTTAGTGATTATTTATTTTTAGTTTATTTGTTTTCTTTAATGCTTATTGTGTCTAAAAAGCATAACAGTTTAGCCTTTTAAGTCTTAATGTAAAAAGCTAAAACTGTCATCTTTTAGAGCTTATTTCTAGCTTATTTATAGGTTTTTATAAAAAGTCATTTTACAAAAGTTGCTTATTTTTAGGTTCTTAAGCTTTTTATAAAAAAGTTTGCAAAAATAAAAACATTGGGAGTGAAGGAGAAGTCAAGGTGAGCAAGGCTCGAACCTGGGACCTCTCCCTCACTCAACCAACGTTTTAACACACACCTTTACTACCAAACGTGCCCTTGGGTCTTTTGCGTTATAACCTCCACACATTTTTCTTTTATACACGTTTTTTCATTTTTAGTTATAAGCCCTTTTCTGCTTATTACAGCTTACTGCAATAAGCTGTTTCACCCACTTTATTTTTCTTAGATTTTAATTAGTTCATAGTACTTTTCATGAATTTTTCAGAATTTTCCAAACTAGTTTAGTATTTTATATTATTTTTTTTATTAAATCAGTTTTTAATTCATAAAAAAAATATTAAAGTTAAAAAAATATAATTCTTTTTTTTTTAAATTTTCTTTTGTCATTTAGGATTGTTAAAAATTAAATTTGCGTTTTTAGGGTTAAATTTGTAGAATTTGGTTTTTTAAAGAACGGGATTTGAATCCCGTTATCGTTTTTAGGTTTAAATCTTTAATTGCTTTCGTTTTTAGTTTGCCTTTTCTTATTTTTGCATATTAATTATAGAAATAGAATCTAAATCATATATTGACCATTCAAACGCGCGATCACGAATTTAATCTTGATTCTCCATTCACGCCTCGTCGAGAAACGACCTGGGAAGGTTTATTAGGGTTTTACTTTGGGTAAAAGTAATTTCCTTTTTAAAAGCCTTATGGAATTCTTACTCTTCTATAATTGATATTATCTTATTATATATTTATATTATATTATATTTATATATATTAAGTGGTAATCAAGACTTTTCAGTGTCAAATGATGAATCAAAATTACTATGAACCTAACCATTGCTATAATTCTAATTCTTCCAGTTTTGACCAATTCTAATGGAAGCTCTACAAGCCTTTTTAAATAAGTATGATCAAATACCTCCTAAAGAAAAGAGTATGGCTTTATTGCTAGCTGAACAGAGATTTCTTAAAATTAAGCAAGCTGTGGAAGAAGAGCAAAATCAACCAGAGAATATACAAGAATTGCTACTCAAACTTATTAATGATTTGCAAATTCTTAATGGAATTCAACTAAAACAAGAAGAGCAGACAGCTAAAGTTAGTTCTCAATATTGGAAGCCTCCTATTTTCTATGATGACGATGACGAGGAAAGTTCTATTCCTTTGAGAGATATTATTTCTAAACTTCCTCTGTCAGTTGCAATCACACCTAACTTACCGATTACGGACTCTCTTATAATGGAGGATGAGCATCTTAACACTATTCTGTAAACGGAATCGGACAAAGAAAATGAGTCTAGTGTTAAGGACCTTAACCCAATCCCAAGTGAGTCCGAGGATACTTCCAAGAGTGATAGTGATTGTGATTTATCTTTGTGTGATGATTTCTCTCCCATTAACGTTTATGAGGAAAAATCCGTGACTTTCTCTAACCCTCTCTTTGATTCAAATGATGATTTTACCTCTAGTGATGACGAGTCACTATCCGAGGAGGACGTTTAGGAAAAAAATGTTAAAATTTACTCGAACCCTCTTTTTGAATTTGATGACGAATACATTTCTAGTGACGTAAATCCTCTTTTTGATGAAGTGTTAGAGGACATCGAGAGTAAGGACTCTTATGTTTCTAACCTTGATGAGCCGGCTTTGTTAGTCACACCTCTTTCCGATGATAATGAGGTTGAGTGTTTCGACCCAGGTGGCGACGTTGATGAGATTGAGTTTCTACTTCACGTGATCCGTCTAAGATAAGCGTTGATTCCATTCTACCGATGAACCGCCTCTCGAAGAGAATGATGATTTATTTGATTTGGAATCTAAAGAGAATGAATGGAAGAAGATTTTGTACGATGCTCCAATTGATGATTTGATGACTGAGGACAAAGTTTTTGACCCCGGCATCTCCGCTTTTCATTTTTCTTCTCTAGAACCGGCGACATCTCATCAGAGTGGAACTTTCATGTGCTTCAATGTTTATCCAAACATCATGGAAGAAAGTCCGATGGAGATTTGATCTTCCACACATTTCGACCCTAATATCACGATGATATGGGGAGAGTCAAGCTAGAGACTCGCACAAAAACAAGCTCTTCTCGGGAGGCAACCCGTGTATTTTCTTAATAAATAAGTGTGTGATTTTATAGCCCAAGTGTGGGGGCGTACTTCTTTCTATGGTACGTGGTTCCGTTTTTGCAGGATTCCTTAAGATCATGAAGACCCGTGCTTGTTTTCAATCCTCCAATCATCCGATCTTTGATCTTCTGCTTATTTTAGAATCCTCAATCATGATCTTATATATATATATATATATATTTGTTTCCCCTTTCACACTTGGAATTTTTTGCATTTGCCTTTTTCGTACGTAAGTGTGGGGGTTGGTATGTGCTTAAATACACATACCTTTTACCTATTAAAACGAGCTAAAAAGACCAAAATGACCAAAAACAGATA
>BQNB010047117.1:6615-26649 GCA_026074375.1 Tanacetum coccineum | reverse complement strand
CTAGAAAAGAAGAAACAACCGGGGCACCTAACTCTCAACCCGTTGAATATTACCTGAAGCGTAGGATCAATAAGAAACTAATAGAGGGACTTGTGGATAATCATAGGTTCAACGACTCCTTATCAGGAGCACGAGTCGGAAAAATAAAAGGGAAGACATACAATTTATCACCTCGGGGGCCTGTTTATGAAGCAATCCTTAGAAAAAAATAACAAGGAAAGAGGACATTGGAGGAAACTTCAAAATACCCTGTAACATAGGATGCTTGAAACACATGAACGCCTTAGTTACCAAGGATTCGATGTAAATGCCATGCCCCTCTCTACCTACATGACACTAACCGACAAAAGGCCTGTTGAGACAGACATTAGACTCTCGCTAGCTAGCCACTCGTATATGTACCTTTTAGGAATAGCTGAGGACGTATTAGTTGAGGTTGCTGAGCATGTGTACCCCGTGGACTTTGTGATTTTAGACATAAAGGAAGACGAAAAAAGTCCTTTCATCTTAGGAATACCATTTCTAACAACGGCCAAGGCCGTAATTAAGTTTGATAAGGGCACCATAACTCTATGGTCTAGAAAGAGTAAGATAAGTTTCCATAGGATACCTGAGTCCCTCTGTAAGATCAAGAAAGGATTTAAGAATGACATAAAGCCTATAGCCCCCACTATGACTGTAAATAGGCTAGTCCCTGGGATGGAAAGAAAGGATAAAACTTCACCTAAAAAGGGAGATGGAGTTTGACCAATGGAAGAGCAAAAATTTTAAAGGCAAGCATCCCGATCTTGTTAAAGTAGAAGGTGGAATGCATGATGAAGGAGAAGTCACGTAAGAACGTGTAACGTCGAGTCTAGCTACAAGACTCGTAAATAAAGAAAAGCACTTTTTGGGAGGCAACCCAATATTTACTTTTTCCGCAATTAGGAGTGTCTTGTGTTTTAATTCTTTATTGTTTGTTTTATTATGTTTGAATTATTTTGTAATCATGCTTTGTTTGTTTATAACTTCGTCTTATTAGCAATCAAAGGTATTTTGCAACAAAATAAGTGTAGGGGAAATATCTGGTTTTTAGAACCAATTCAAACATTTAAAATACATTATTGAGATTAATTCGCATCAGTTTCGAGTCATATGATTGTAACGATTAATTCCAGGTTTTTATGCAGTACTTTCTTCAGATTTGACTAATAAAATTGCGTGCAAGAAATTTCTCATTAAAAACGAAGAGGAATTTTTCACAGTGCCTGAAGACGGCGTCGGGATAAAACCCGACGGCGTCGCGTCTCCAGTAATGTGAAAATCCGAAAATCTTTAAGTATTTTTGAAAAATAAAATGTGAAATATTTAAGATTTGTAATTCTTTTGTAAACCTACATAAACCTATAATTATATCATTACTCTCATTCTATCTTTACTGCTTTCATAGAGTCGAAACCCTAAACTCTTATTGTATTTATACCTATCCCATGGATTTTACGCTTGGTGTAGTTGTTTTTGTCTTTGATTTACAGGCTATATTTGACAAGAAGAAGCTTGGAAGATCTTAGGATGTTTTTATTAGACGACTCTTGGAGGATGATTTAACCAGTTAT
Source organism: Tanacetum coccineum (assembly GCA_026074375.1). Lineage (NCBI taxonomy): Eukaryota > Viridiplantae > Streptophyta > Magnoliopsida > Asterales > Asteraceae > Tanacetum > Tanacetum coccineum. Next base: position 25,054 of record BQNB010047117.1, on the reverse strand, counting down.
CGCATGTTTCTTCTCTATTATTGAGCAAACCAGAAGAGTACTAGTTTCTTTTACTTATTTTCTTTTCCCTTTATTCATTTTCATAGGTACTTCTATAGAACATTGGGGACAATGTTCACCTTAAGTGTAGGGGAAATAAGCCTTAGAAACTGTAGGTTCCCGTAATTCACACAAACATGTATAGATCTAAAGAGATCTAGAGAGAGAAAGTTAGAGAGAGAGAATAGTTTAACCAAAATTTAATTTTTTTATGACACATAACGAGTATTAATAGCGTCTCATGGATAGGAATGTGTATGACTAGCACAAAAACCCTCAAAATTCCACCCCAAAAATGTGAGGTTCGCCTTTAGATCTTTAGGAATTCAGGTATCCATTATTGATACCAAGATAAATATGACCTTTAGCTTTCTCGGTTAAGGTCCAATGCAGTCATATGTGTCTATTCCATCGTTAGCGGATTGTGTATGTAAAGTTCTTAGTCTCCTTTCTGGAGCATTGGTATCGGTATCAAATTTTATGAGTGTACCGGTAGTATATTAAATTCTAGAATTTGCTTTTGTGATGCATTCCTAGACCGCATGTAAGTATTAGGATTTGCTAGAAAAGAGGCACTAGGATTAACCCATGTTTTAAACTTAATTGTTATGAGGTCACATCGACTATATATACTATCCACACCCTTGCCATGTACTCATTTTTTAGAGCAGATACCCCTATACAACCCTCCAAGCTAATCCATTTTTCATGAATCTCAGTATTTTTTTGGTTTAGCCGATTATTAAGTATAGAACATTGTCAACCATAAACCAATCTTTACACCTAAATCCTCCTTACCAACTTATATGTACCCACCTTAGTACGATTATTGTTTTAAAACCCAATTTAAAGTATTTGAGTACACGGTTGCTAAGTTCTTATCCTTGTAAATACTGTTTTGGGACGATTGGGATTCATGGAAGTATTCATCTTATGAAGAATTAGGGAAGAAGTAATTTATTACCCCTAATAGAGCTCAATAAGCTCCATGTTATTTTGATCCACCTTAAATCGGGTCATTAGTTAGATTGTAAATAATCTAGTATGTAAAAAGTTCAAGTTAAGGATGTAATCTATAAACCCCCATGATGTATTATTGTTTAGCATGGCAGGTCGCAAAAGTGTACGAAAAAAAGTATATAAAAAAAGTTTAAAAAATGTACGGGCTACATGTCCTTATGTTTGTGTTCATATTAGAATCAACGAAAAGAAAATTGAAAGAGATTGGTGTAGACTATTATAGAGTTTGTACATTTTGTCTGAGTCTTGGCTTAGCAACCAAACCGACGTGTATTCTTATAAATAATTAGCTAACCCATCCACTCCAAATTCACCCAAAGTCACCACCCAAATGTACCATCCATTTCTATTTCCATTAATGTTATCTTACACCTACACCCCACAACCCTTTAAAAGACCTCTTTGATAGTAATGAATAATGCTTGCGCCTAGCGGTGGAGATTTGATCATTTACCAAGCCAATGGTAATTTATATGCTATGAACATTAATTATTTTTGAGTTTCCTTTCCCCATTATGTTATAATTTATTATACACCCGAGTGAAAGAGAGAATCCCCAAACACTTATGTTAGGTGCTAGTATATACCTTCCGTGATTTTAATTACGAGGTCTAGAAGGCTGTGTTGTAAAATACTTTTAAAGAGTAGGTTAAATGACCCTCATATTGTTATTGTCTAGGTAGAAAAAGTCCATTTTTTGCTTGAGGACAAACAAACCCAAGTGAAGGGGGTAATTTTGATGAGGTGTCATTTATACACTATTCAGTGGGTTTATTTAACCCCCTAAATCATGCAAATATGCCCAGATTATGTACTTCATCGTTTGTTTTTAGGTTTTTAGCATTTGGAAGGCATTTGGAGGAAATACACGTAACTTGGGCTCATTTGGAGAAGAAACAGACAAGATTACGGACCTAGACCAAATCCATAAAGAAGTATTGTTCATAGAGTGTGGAGACGGCGTCCACAGCATAAACGCGACGCGTCGTGGACTAACCAGAAACTAACGATCCGGAGATCTAGCGACGGCGTCATGACTGGTAACTTAAAAGAGGCTACTAGAATCATCCACGTCTCGACGACATCAGGACTTCAACTACGACGACATCACAGGAAAGACAATATCTCCTATATAAAACAAACCGAATTTTAGTGGTTTTAAAGTGTGTAACTTTTATATAACTTTAGGAACGAACCCAAGTCCATTGTAGCAAGCAGCTTTAAAGGTCATTTTTAGGCCGTCAAAACCTCATTGTAACTACCTTTGTCTTGTTTTAATCAAGTTAAGAGTGTTATTCATTAATCATTACAATAATATCTATGTGTTGTGTGATTAATCTATGTTCTTGCTTTATCCTTAACAGGCTAGGCTAAACCCTCCTTTATATTAGCTTATGATTGCATGAAAGTCGGATTCTAGATCCTAATTAATCTATGTTCTTGCTTTATCCTTAACATGCTAGGCTAAACCTTCCTTTGTATTTGCTTATGATTGCATGAAAGTCAAATTGTAGATCCTATTACTTTTGCTTCTTGTTGATGAATGTGCTCGTTAGACTTTAGAAAACCAGCGTTTGTCTGTATCGCTGTTGTCTTAAGATATTTCACACTCATTTAATATACTCTTAGGGGCCTTGTAATAGTCTTCATACTACCTTACTTGGTCATTGCCTTAATGGAATATTAGATAGACGGCGGGTTCGTGTAATCCGTTTATGACCTAGGAAATACTTACACAAATCATCACAAGTGTGACAAGGAAACAGGATTAGGACAAGCAATCTGATAAGTAGTGCATGATTAAGTAAATACATTTAATTATCATAAAGTTATCACCAGTAGATTAGATATTAGTATAGTTAATGGTTAAACAAACCAACCTCTCAAACCATAGATTTACTTGCTTTCCATAAAATATAAAAAAACAAAAATAATCTTCTCTCAACCTCTAGAATTCTGTTAGACCGTGATCAAGCCTTCCTAACCTATTCCCCTAGAGAACGATAACAACCCCCGAATCTTCATATACTACTACAATGGTTAGGTACTCTGCCTAAAGAGTTGTAAAACTTCGTGTAGAAGTCCTACGACTACCGCATCGACCTTCAGTTTTATTTAGTTAGTACTGAAGGTTTAGGTTTTGAATCAATGTTCAACATACCTAGTTCAATGATCAATCTTTCGAAAGCTGGTTTATCTAGAGGACTGGTGAAAATTTAAGCAGATCCTTGACTTATTTTTCTTGGTTGATTGAAATGCCTTTATCATATTGTTTAATATGAAATATAAGGAAATCAGTGAGAATACCCATCATGCTCATTTCATATCTTTGAGTCATCAGTTTAGCAAACTGTTTACACAATTTTTGTGTATGTGAACTCGAAGATAATATCAACACCGATTTGCACCAAAGTCACATTGGTTTGGGTTTAGTAGACGAACAGTGTGTTGTCTAGCTTTCCTCTTATAAACTTGTGTTTAGTGAGAATGTTGAGAGAGTTTTATACCATGCTCTTGGAGCTTATTTATGTCTAATTTTCACACATGATTAGGGAACTCACTGCTCTCAGAACCTGGAGGTTGATTAACATAGACTTCCTTTTAGTTTACTATTGAGGAATGTACTTTTGACATTCATTTGATAAACTAAGAAGTTAATGTAAGTGGCAAAGGCAAAAAAGATCCTAATTGCTTTAAGTCTTACAACTGGAGCATAGGTTTTATCATAATTCATGCCTTCATGCTGATTGTCGATTAGATCAAGCATTATTGCCTTATGATTACAATGCCAGATTCATTCCTTATAAAAAAGGATTGGATTTGTATCATGTACTGAAGTATCTTCCATCTGGAGAGGATAAGTGTTTAGAGATCTGAATATTTTCAGTGTTGTAAGGTTATCAATGAATTGTTTCATTGGTGTGTTTTTTGTTCATATTGATCATCATTTAAGAATTCATCTGTTTGAAATAGATGATCATTTTGATCATTGTGATCAATTTGATCATTCTGATCAATTTGATCATCATGACCATTTTGGTCAGATGAGATTTCTGCTTTTGGTAACAGTTGTTTTATCTTTCATAAAGTTTTATGAAAGATTTTCAGTTGTTAAAAGCATTTCATTGTCCATGCCGTGGAGCATGTACCTCTCTTTTCTCATTTATGAAAACTATACCATAATTTTACATAACCATGACCTTCAGTGATGTATGTAGACTGGTCTCCATATATTACTCTAAGTCCTGGTTATTCCTCATATTTGTGCAGGTAATCCTTGACATTTTTCATATGCTTTGAGCGTTCATTGTTCAAAAGCGATATAGATTTCCTGATGTTACACTGCACAAATAGGATCAAGATGGCTAGTTTTGCTTAGAAACCCACCTTTTAGTGGGAGTATTTGATCTTAGAGCATTTGAAGATTCAATCTTACTTGTTTTAAAAGTCTCAGCTTTCTTATCTTGAAGAGCTTCTCTTTTCCTAAACCATTCAATGTCATTGTGATCAGTTGTGGTATGAACATTGCTACCACATGTTTCACAGTTCTTTGTGACATGTTGAGGGTTTCTAGCTTTGATTCCTCTTCCTAGAGAAATGATCTTGTTATGACCGTGAGTGTCATGATCATAGCTTCCACATAACTCACGTATGGGGTAGTATATACAATCATCAAATTGATGATCATTATACCCACAATGTATGCAAGAAGGAGAAGGTATTGCTAGCCTTGAAGGTCTAGATCTTGAGGAAGATTCACCTTGGCCAGTGTGATGCTGATTTACCTTCATGAAAGACATAAATTCAGCATAATCACATGTTTTGTGATCAGTTCTTTTGCACTTTTTACAAAATAAGACTTGATAACAATTCTTAGAGAGATGATTGTTTTGTCCACAAAGTTTACAATTCATTTTGAATTAAGTTTTATATTTTCTTTGAAGTCATTAAGAGGAACCTATTGAGAATTTTTGTTTCTGGAGTAAGTGACTTATTCTTGCTAATTTGTAATTTTAGTTCATTAAGTTCTTTCATTACAATAGCTAAAGGAGGGTCATCTTCCATTTTCACATTTTTAAGTTACCAGCATGAGCTGAATTAGTTTTTGAAACTGAAGTGCTTATGTTACCTTTAGCAGGAGATGAGGATGGTTCATTAATGATGATACCTTTTAAAGTTTCATCTTTGAATGTGAATTTTGACTTCAAAATTGATTTGATAGTCTTTGGTCCAGAGATAGGTTTAGCACCAGCCAACTTCTCCAATGGAGGAAGAGGGGTGCTATAGACTGAAGATTCATCAGCTGAATCATTATCAGTCGTTGAAGAGTCAGAGACAACAACTGGAGGATCAATCGTGTTTCTTTGTCACTCATTTGAGGGTACCTTACCAGTATCATGATTTGGCAGAGTAGAATCTTCAGCTTTAGATAATCTAGTTTTATTACTACTAGTAATAGAAACATTTGAGTTATCTGCTGAAGATTTTACAAATACCAAGTCTTTTGGCCAAGAACTAGAGGTATCTTCAGTGAGTTGGTCAATTCCTAGGATTTTCTTCTTTTGAGTGGGAATTTGTTCACTGATACACTAATTTACTTTATTAGAATTGTTTAGCCATGTTTCTGTAATAGAAGTTAACTCTTTTAGTTCATTTCTTAAGTTTTGATTCTCTTTGAGAATCTCAGTGTTTACATGCTGCATGGTAAGAAGATCAAGTTTTGCTTGTTTTAGTACCAAAAGTTGTTCCTTGCATGTATTTAGTTCTTGAACAAGATATCTATGTTTTAAAAGAAGATTGTTTCTTTGTTCTTCAACATAGTTTAGATCAATACACAAATAATCTAGAAAGGATTTTCTGTCATCATTATCTTCCATTTCAAGAAGAGTGTGTACCTTTTGAATAGAAATCTTGACCCATTCACTATTGCTGGCACTTTCTTTGCCAACAGAAACTCTTTCTTCATCAGTAAGTGCCATAAGAGCCTTTACTTCAATCCCTTCATTTTCATCTGATGACACTTCTTCTTCATCCCATTCATATGTTTTAGCAATGACACCCTTGTTTTTGCCTAAGGATGAATTGGAAGCTGAAGCACTGGAACTGAGAAGGGCTAGCTTAGCTTTGACTTTGTTTTATTTGGCTTCAAAGTCTTTTGTATGCTTCAGTTCAGGTTTGTGCTCAGGTAACTGGAGAAGTTTTGTTTGAAAAGGTGACTGAATGAAGGAACTAATGTTTTTGAAAAACAATCTCTAGCAAAATGACCTTTTCTGCACATTTGTGGCATTCAGTTTGATCAGTTGCTTTTGCACCACTGAACGTTTGAGTACCCTTTTTGAAGAATCTTTTAGATTTAGCTAAAAGATCTCTTGCTTGGTATTTTTCTTCAAGGTCATTCATGTACTCCTGACTGCTTCTTGCATCCTCTTCATCATCATGACTATATTAAAAGTCTTGGACAATAGAGGTGGAGAAGAAGGCAGTTAATAGTGGAGTTGCAGAGACAAGAGTTTTCTCTTTGTTAGTCCCATAAATACTGTCTATAAGGTTTTCTTCATATTTGACTTTACCAAATAGAGAAGCAAGCTCAGATTCTTTCCCATGATTTGTGTTTCTGAGACTTTAGCAGAAAGCTAGCCACTTCTTTGGTAACCTATTTATAAAACCACTATTTATTTCAAGCTTTGGAAGTTTAATGCCATCATTTACTAATTCATTCATCAAAGCTTTATATCTGGTGAAGGTTTGTGTTAGAGTTTCATCTTCTTTGAATTTAAAGGTGTTGTAGCATAACTTCAGGTCCATGACCCTACTTTCTTTCACATCAGAGGGCCCCTCATGATATAGTATCAGGTCATCCCAAGTAGATTTTGCAGTTAAGCAGTTTATGACAGAGTTTATTTGGTCATCTGGAAGCACAGACATAATGAGTCTTTTAAGTCGCTGATCTAAGTTAGCAGCTTTTCTCTCATCTGGTGTCCATTGTATTTCTGGCTTCCTTTGACCAGCTGCCATAGGGATACAAGGACCGTTTGAAATGATGTTTTCAAATTGAGGTTCAATACCAATGATATGGCACATGAACCTCTTTTTCCAATTGGTGAAATTTTCCACCTCTAGTACAGGAGCGGCATTTAACTAGCCACCCCTATATTCAAGAGTCTGTGGTACTTCTGCTGCCATTTAAGATGAATCTTGATTTTAAAAATCTTTTGAGCAGTTATAAAAACTTTAAAAAGGTTTTATAAATCAAACTGATCTGATACCACTTGTTGGTCCATTTGAATGTGATATAAGGTTTATCAAATTAAACTAATCATATTCCATGGCAACAAAGTGAGTTTTAAACAAATATATATGAAGAATATAAAGAACAAGTTTAAAACACACAGAAGTAACTTTTCAACGTATAGGTTCTTATTAGAATCAAATAAAGAGTCTATGACACCTTGCTTGCGGAATAGCAAGGTGGTTGAATGACAATTGGGTGTTATCTCCTTCGAACTTAAACTCTAACCAAAGTTAAGAGAGTAAGAAAATAAACTACTTATGACTAAACTGAAGCTTCAGCTTTCAGTAGTACCGTTCAGTTTGTTTGAGAGATAAATGAACTCTTCAATGTGTATCACATTAATTGGAAGAGATATCATTTACTCTGGGAATCCCTTTCCTTTTATAGACAAAGGGAAAAGGGATTAGGGTTTACAAGTTAACCTAATACGCGTGTCATGCATCCAATGGGTGGTTGAGATACCATTAAATGCAGACGTGCTCTAAAGTACCAGGTACAGTCCTTTAAGAAAAGTTGTTGTACTTCTATAACAACTTTAGAAGTACCTTTTCCCAAGAAGATTGATTTATTCCTTTTGACATAAAGCAATCTTTTTCCCGCCTTGTAAACCTATTAGAAGTGAAACAAAACGTTTCAAACTTCTGTTAAGGAGATAGACAACGTTCAGCTTGGAATTGTCAACCAAGTTGAATTGAAGCTCTTTACATAGGCCTTCTTCAGATTCTGATCCGCTGCATAAACTGAAGTGAAGATACTTCCCAATCTTCTAAGGACCTGAAGAGCTGAAGCTAAAGAAACTTCAGCGACTCAAACTGAAAGACTTCAACTTGAGTAAAACTTAGGGGATTTTATGTTTAAATCTACTGAGAGACTGAAGGGCTCAGGAACTGACCCCAACATATACTTATAACTATGTGTAAGTGACCTTAAAAGAAATAAACGAGCTCGATCCTAACTTTGGGCTCATTTAATAATCGAGCCCGAGCTTTATATATATAAAGATCGACTAGGCTTACGAGCCTAAACGAACCCTAAAAATCTATACTATATATTCTGTCTATACTTATAGCTATGTAATTAACGAGTCGAGATTCATTTGAGCTTTATTTCTCTCAACACGTCATATAAATTAGTCGATCCCGAGCCGAGCTCGAGCTCAAACCAAGTAATACTCACAAGAACGGAAAATCAAAACACAACCGAACCGAATTTGTAACTGAACCGATTTGTAACCGACCCGAATTGTCAAAACCGAATCGAGGCGAATTAAATATTCGAGGTTTTATTTAGATATATTTTTAGCAAAACGTAAACCGAAATTCACATATATACATATATCTATATAAAAAAACATTAGAACTCTTTCCAATTGTAAATTTCTTTTGAGCTTAAAATATTCATGTGCTAAAAATGTATATAATTAAAATTTCAAAAAAATTATAAATTCTATAATTCAGGTATTTTGGTTTTGGTCAACCTGAAAACCGAATCGAATATAAATTCGATTTTTTGTTCGATTTAATCGAATTAGAATTCAGTTCGGTTTGTTTTTCAGTTTTACCCAAGAACATTTTAACTTTTCAAGTTTAATGAAGTTGCAAAACAATTTATCTTGTATAAAATATAAAATTATGAAGTTTTTAATCAAAAAGATCATACCAATAAAAGTCTTTCTAATGCTTTTTTAATTTTATATCAATTTTGCTATGTTTTTCTTAAGTTTGTTTTCCAAATTGTTTTAAAATAAATCGTAAAATTTGCATTACTTTTGTAATAAAATTATCTTTAAATAACCATCTCCTTCGAGCATCTTCTCTATTCTCACTCCTTTTGCGCATCTAATACGAAACTATATCAAAGTTATTATCCATCCATCAATGTGCAACTTGTCCTCCTTCCATACAAGTAACATATGCTTTTGTGGTTTGATTCTGGTAAACATGATGTACAAGGAAAAGAGTAAATAGAAAGCAAAAAGTAAAATGAAATTGTACAGATCGATACATCTCAAAGTGGGGCTCGTGAAAACCTTAGGATGGTCCTGACTATTAATGTTACCACCAATAATTGTTATCGTCTCTTTCTACGAGAAAATCACATTTACTCTATGTTTGGTGAAATGGGCTGAGGCTAGGGTTGAGGTTGGAGTTTGGGTTTGAGTTGGAGCGGGAGCTAACGTTTATATTATAAGTCGAAATTAAAATTTGTACTTTTGTAAACTTGTTTAGCAAATGGGCAAGGGCTGAGGTCATGGCTTATTATTGCAAAATTACTAAAAATGACAAAATTAAATGAATTTTTGGTATATGTTAAATATTTTTGTGGGTAAATAAGTAATTTACGGTTCAAAAGCCATAGGCTAAAGTTTTTAACCCTTTTTATGAGGCTGGGGCTTATAGAAACTTATATGACTTATAAGCCGCCCTTTTATAAGCCCGCGTAACAAACGAGATTTATTTTAAAAGGCCAAGCCCCGATAAGCCCCTCTCCAAACACACCCCAAGAATGAAAATATGTGTTACATCATAGATACTTCATGTGTAGTAAATTTTCATTGTCTTTAGAATTAAAGGGTACCCCTATTGGTACCCCTTCGGCCCACTGCATAGTGACAAAAGGTACAAAAGATTCCTTTTGTACCCTCTTTTTACAGTGCAACGCAGTTTTTTATCAGTTTCTGTTTCGTAATTTTTAACAATTTCATACTTTGACCTGTTAAACTTTATATTTTTCGTTCCGTTTTTTCCGTGTCACAGTTTTATAACATATACAAAATTATAAAAATACAAAAAAAATAAAATACAAAACAAAAAACCGTAAAAAACCCGGGGGGTACAAATTGTATTTTAGGAGGTACATATATCATAAGCCATTCAAGATAGATAGCCTGCGATAAAAGACCTTTATAAAAATATAGAATCTCTCAAAAAAAGCTTGCTCAAATACAATCGGTTAGACTGTATACCGGTTCAATATGTAGTTATAAATTTATAATGCCAACCAATGTTTAAGCACCCGGGTAACATCATACCGGTTTGTACTAAAAAATGATTTTAGGAAGAAAAAAATTACCAGCCTAACCGGAGGTTAAATCGTCAACCGAAAACTCGACTGATTCAATTTCATAACCGACAAGTAACTTAGAATATGTGGTTTAGTTTCAAACTTTCTTGGAGACGTTGACATGAAAATTCAGCTCGTGATTCAAATTAAGGTTTATATTCATTTCAAAATCTACCTGTAGTATTGGGAGGCTTCAAATCAAGTATATGTCAATGTCATTACTTAAACACATAAAAACTACCAATTGTTTCTCGCATCACATTTATTGAAAATCAATAATGGATTATGAAGGACGACACATGTTTGTTTTAGCTAGCTTTACATATTTCAGTCGGCGAGTCAAACTTTGTTTCTCTCTGACCCGGTAAAGTGCGTAAACAAGCTGGATATCATATTTGATTCAAAACATTATACATGATCGTGTCCTCGTATATCGTCAACGAACTAAACGTTCAGTGAACACTCGTGAACATTCCATAATCTTTCGGTAAAAAATTCGTTTATATTCATTTATTTACGTTCGTTTAGTTAAATTAACGAACATGAATTAAAGTCTTGTATGTTTCCTGAACGTTCGATTATACGTTCGTTAAGGTTCGTTTATTTTATTTATTTGTTTATTTTCATCCATCGTATATTTTGTATATACTTTTAAAAAAATTTCTTAAACAAAACAACACTTATAAAAATAAACATTATGTATATTTTTGTAAAGGGTAAATCGCACAAAAGTGTACCTAACTTATACCTGATTTTAATTTAAAGTACTTCACTTATTTTTTTCTCAATTTATTGTACCAAATTATATTTATTGCAATGTAAGACCACCAGCAAGTTTAAGTCCTTTAGCGGGTTACCATATTTTTTGACGTTCTTTTCCAGCTACTAGTTTTTCTGTCAACCCACCACCACCACCTTCATTTATCACCATTGTTAATACAAATAAACCAGTAAAAAACGTTTATTTCTATCTTACGTTCTTCTCGTGTTTTGTCAATAACAAAACATAAATCGTTACAAGTAATCATTTAAACATGTAACTAACCATTTACACATGTATGTTTTATTTCTCATTTACATCATTGATGACATAATCATCTTACCATATCTTAGGAAAATCTACCAAGTTTACAATAGATATATCTTTCAAAGGATTTGCAGATCAGAGAATCTCGAATTGTGTTTTATAAAGCTGGTTCCATATCTTTACACTGGCCGGTTCCTAGAACCGAAAGAACCATGCTACAGGACTTGTGTCAGAATGCCAGTTCCATTAGCTTACATTGGCCGGTTCCTAAAACAGGTAGAACCGTCCTACTGGGCAGCCGGTTCCATTGGCTTATAACGGCCGGTTCCATCCTGCAGATAGAACCGACGGAACCGTGCTACAGTACAGTTTTAGGCCTATAAATACCAAACCATTTCTCATGTTTTACTCACTCATTCTCATTCTAATTCCTACTCTAACATATGATCTTGTTCTCTATATTTCATGTTGTGTTGTTAGTTGTGTTTTATCATTTGTTACGGTAGTTCTTTTGTAGAAGAATTTGCCGAAATAGCATACGAGACGATCAAGTTCAAGCAACCTTGATTCGCATCTCCATCATCTCATCAAGATCACGTTGCTGTATCTTGTACATCATTTAGTAGATGTAGTAGCATACATCATCCTTGTAAAAAGAAGTGTGATTGCATTAGGTTGATTCTACCTTTGATAGAATCCGGTATTTAGCTTTGTACCGTTAAAAGGTGTAAGCGACGTTGTGAGGCTTCTCCGCCGATTGAAGGAGATTGGTGACTAGTGTTTACGAACTCTCGAGTAGGTGACTCGGGGAGTGGAGTAGGGCAAGGAAGGTGTCCTTGTAGCCGAACCACTATAAACGCTTGTGTCTCGGTTTTATCTTTCTTACTCTCTTTTATATTTACTTGCATTTTATACTTAGATAGCATATCATACAAACATCAATATCATCAAATTCACATAAAGTTTAAACTAACTTTTTGAAAGCAAATTTAAATCGGGAAAACTATTCAACCCCCCTTCTAGTTTTCCATAATTGGCATCAAGAGCTAGGTTACCAAAGTTTTTTTAAAATATATTGTATTTTAAAGCTTTAAACTATAATGGATTCGAAAACTACAAAGACGGTCAATTTATGCAAAGACCACCTCTCTTTGAGGCTGATTGCTTTATATATTGGAAAAATCGATTTGAAACTTATGTGAAGTCTAAGAATATCGATCTTTGGCATACCATAGTTTATGGTGATTATAAACCTACCATTTAAAATAAGGATACCGTAAAGGATGAAGTCATCCCTTATGAAAAATTTGAAGAAACCCAAAAGAAAATGATTTCTAAAAATGATGAGGCTAAAATGGTTTTATACAATGTTTTACCAAAAAAGGAATATGAAAGAATATTCATGTGTAAAACCGCTAAAGATGTTTGAAACTCTCTTATAATTACTCATCAAGGTAACAAACAAGTTAAAGATAATAAGATAGATTTATTTGTTTAAAAATATGAAGAATTTGTGATTTTCGATGATGAAACTATTGATTGCGCTTTTGCTAGATTTAATACTATTAGTACATCTTGAAAAGCACTTGACGAATCTTTTTCAAGTCGTAATCATGTTGGGAAATTCTTGAGGGCTCTCCCCACTAAATAGCGTTCGAAGGTGACGGCGATTGAAGAATCTAAGGACTTGTTGACACTACCTCTAGACGAACTCATTGGCAACCTAAAGGTCTATGAGGTAGTGCTCGAGAAGGACTCAGAAGCTTCTAAGGTTAAGAAGGAAAAGTACAAATCTCATGCTCTAAAAGCAAGGAAAGTATCAAGTGACGAAGAGGAGTCATGTTCGGGAAGTGATGAAGAGTATGCCATGGCCGTGAGAGATTTTAAGAAATTCTTTAGGCGAAGAGGGAAATTCGTCCGTCAACCCCATGACGACAAGAAGAGTTTCCGGAAAATAAAGGAAGAGAAGAAGGGAAAGGAGGATCGAAGATGCTTCAATTGTGGTGATCCAAATCACTTCATAAGTGATTGTTTTCTAGCAAATTGGTTTAGTTCATCTTGCATGGCATCAACCCATCCAGGATGCTTTAGTGCTTCAGAGACCTTTTTAGGTTCTTCTTTCAGAAATAAAAAAGAAAATCTACAAAGAGATATTAATGAGCTAAACAACATTAAGTTCTTTGGCCATTGCTCTTGTGAGCATTCCAGCTCCTGGATAACTAATGATATTGACCAGCTTAATGTGTTTGTCTTGAGACCATATATCTTGAGGAGCTGGAGTAACCACTGATGGAATAGGTAAGGGTGGATTTGGGATTAGAATTGTATTTTGTACTGAAGTATCCTTTACTCTTGGAGAGGATGAGTGTTTAGAGATCTGAATGTCTTCAGTGTTTGGGAGATTATCAATGATTTGTTCATCATTGGTGTGATTGGAATGTTCAAAATGATCATCATTTAAAATTTCATCATTTTGAATAGATTGATCATTTTGATCAGTTTAACCATTTTGGTCAGATGAAACTTCAGTTTCAAGAACAACTGGTTTAGGACATTCATAGGGTTCTATGAAGGACACATTATTGCTATTTGTTTGATACCTTTTAGAAGGCTCATAAGGATGAAGATATTCATCCGTGGGACACTCTTTCATTTTTAAGCAATGTGAATGTTGCAACTGAGAGGTTCTGAGAATTTTGATAGCATTTATGAAGCTTTCATCAAATGTGATGTGATAGGTTTCTTCAGTTTGTTGTCTTCTTGTGTTGAAGACTCTGAACACCTTGGAGACTAGTGAGTATCCAAGAAGATAAACATCATCAGTTTTTCATCAAACTTTCCTAGGTGATCTTTATGATTATGGATGTAAACAGGACATCCAAAGACATGAAGAAAGTTGATGTTTGGGATTCTCTTATGCAAAATTTAATAAGGAGTTTTAAGATGTCTTTTCACAATGGTGGATCTGTTTTGAGTGCAGCAAGCAGTGGCTACAACTTCAGTCTAATATTGTTTTGAGAAGACAGACCCTAAAAGCATTGTTCTTGAGCATCTCTAGCTTCTATGAGGTTCTACTATTTTCCTTGTCAAGCAATACCTCCATTTTGTTCCAGTGTGTAGGAGAGGAAAAGTTTTTGAAAAAACCCTTTTTCATCACAAAGTTGACCAGATGCTATTCTTTCTTGAATTAGTACCTTTTGTCAGTATCTGAGTTGTTTGACTTTGATGTCATTTTGATTTTCAACTCTTTTGATGAAGGACATGATAGTTTCAGGTGCTTGACTTTTTTTCTTCAGGAAGTATACCCAGGTGTACCTTGAGTACTCATCAACAATGACAAAGGTGCACTTTTCATGATTAATGGACCTAGGAGTTACAGGTCTAAATAAATCCATGAGAAGAAGATGAAGACATTTCTTGATAGAAGATGTCTGTTTTTATTTTTGAAAGCTAGCCCTAGTATGGCTTTCTCCCTTTTCACAAAACATGAGAACATGTTTGTCCTGAATAAGTAGACAAGTGAGGGAAGACTAATATAATTATGTTAGGATTTATGTTTTCCTAACTTAGTACCGACAGTGCAAATAGTTAGTACTGATAGTTATAGTTAGTACCGACAGTACAAAATGTTAAGTACTGATCAGTTAGTTAGTACCGATAGTAGAAAATAGTTAGTACCGTTTAAGAGATATGTATGAGATATTTTAGGAAAAGATATGTACGCTTTTGTAAGCCTGTTAGGGTTTATCCTTAAGTCTGATAAAAGAGATCCTCATGGCTATTGTTATAGCTAACCAAAAAGATATCTCATAGCAAAATCAATCTCAATTTAGTAAATGTAATCATTTTAAAAGCAGTTAATAAATTTAATGTTTATTTGCTCATTTTTTTCTTAGACTGTGTGTTGAAGATTCCGCATTAACACATAGTATTCATAATCATTGTTTCTACATAGTCAACTGTATTTATACATCTAGGATATCACCTAAATAGTTGCATAGATATATTCCTAAGGTACTCATAAGTGTATCAAGAGCCTGTGAGAAGCTCTAATAGAAGAACAATCTAATCCAGTTTATAAACCTTCATCCCACAAACTAAACAAGTCTGCATCACACGATGAAATTCCACCACCACCGACCACCACCTCCACCATCATCATCACAAACACCAACCCAACAAACTCACTCATACAGTATCAACAAACAAGCCTTGCCTATATCTCCAAAAGGGAGAATATGATATATGGGCTATATGAAAATGGAACACTATTTGGCCCATACAGACTATCCAATCTGGGAGGTTATAAAAATAGGAATGGTCCTGTATCAATCACACAGATACATCAGACAAATTAAGGTTTTTGCCTCCTAGCACTTTTTGCAAAAAAAAACAAAAGAAACAAGGATATTGTAGACCCAGAGAAAAGATAAGAAAAGCCGAGGACCACCATTGCTTATGGCCCTACCAGAAGATCCATCTGATAAGTTCCAAAGATAACTGATTCAAAAGAAATGTGGGATGGTCCCACCAAATCTAGATTAGGTGAAATGACGAATCCAAGAAGATGCAAAGTATATCTTGAAGCAACCAGTTTGAAGTTCTCTGTACTAACATAGAAGACTCACAAAGGCTATGACAGTTCACAAAGTCTTCTGACTAGTTAGAAATTCATGGACAAGGTGTATTCTACTGAGGATGCTAATCAAAAATTCCTAAGAATCTCTACCTTCTGCCTGGTCCACAAAGTATCCTTGATAATGAAAACCAAACCAGGGGTGGACCATCAAAGTTTTTGATGATTAGTACAATAATCTAAGAGTTCTTTGAAGTGAATATAAAAAGGCTCTACTGTCATCATCCTCTAGCCCGCAAAAATGTACTTTTGTCTCTGAGAAACACAGCATTACTAATGAAGTTTAGTACCAAACGACAGCTTATTGGTTCCCAATCTTCTGGTCAAAAACTCAAAGATAAAGAACAAACCTTCAATCATACTCACTTCTACTTCTTGCTAATCAAATCAAGCTGCCCTCAACTGGAACATGAGGACTTGGAACAGATTGATGAATAATAACCTTGTAGAAATAGACTTGAAGTGGCAGTGGCCCATGATCTCAATGAGAATGAAAAGTTTTTTCAAGAGACTGGTAAGACAACACAGTTTGATGCAAAAGAACTAGTTTGCTTTGATAAAACCAAAGTTGAATGCTACAATTCGCCACAATACAGGGCAATTTGCCTAGAGAGTTGAAACTCAAGGAAATCAATACAACAGGAGGAGGGATGTCTTGAGAAATTCTAGGAACCTAAGGATGGGAGCAGAATTGGACCATCAGGAGGAATCTAAACATTGGTGACAATTGATGGAGATGGTTAGATTGGTACAAATCATTCAGTAAGAAGAAGATTATGCTTTGATGGCATGACATCTCTCTAACTCAGACTCAGACACAGATGTAATTCATGTTCAAATAAGTGATAAAGATTCTTATGGCTAATCTTAAAAAACTATATGATGCTCAAAAAGAGAACAACTTAGTGATGCAAAGCATATAAACTAAAAGCATAATTCCTCATGGTCCTTAAAAAAGTTTGAACACATTTATTTGCTCATCAACGAAGGACAAACTTTGGTAGAACAAAAGAAAAGTTTATGAAAATAGATTTAGATGATAAAACAGATTTCTCTCAACATACAAAATAAATATTATTAGCAGAAGCCAAAAATGGAACAAAGATTTAAAGGCTAAAGAGAAAAATGGCAATAATTCCTCTAAATGAATCTTAGAAAACTGCTAATACCCAAAGTGATGCTATGATAAGTTGGGCTTGGGTATGGGGATCAGAGGGGGGGGGGGGGGGGGGGGGGGGGGGGGGGGGGGGGGGGGGGGTCAGATATGATGGTATTTTGAGCTATGAAAATAAGTGTTGAAGAGTGTTTTTATGAATTAAGAGAGTGAGATAGACAAACAACCTTTTATAAATAGGTAAGTTACAGCAAGAAGTGGAATGCATGCTGTACCCCTACCCATGACGGGGAATTATATGCCCTCTGGACCTGAAATTGAAGTAGATTACTCACAATTTACATATGGTCCAAAACAAATTCAACCTAGTGAATCTGAATCCCAATCAAGTGAATTTGATACATGTGAATCTAACATTAGTACAGAACCCTCTGAATTAGTGTCTGAACTAGTTGTCAATGAATCTAATGTAGAATGTCAACCTAAGGTCTGGTCTGATGCTCCTATCATTGAGGAGTATGAATCAGATAGTGAAGATGAGTATGTGTCTATACCAACAAAAGAACAAGAAACACCTAGTTTTGCTAACCAGCAAGTAAAAACTCCTAGGGAAACTGTTAAGAATCAGTTCACACATAGTCAAAAACCTAAAGTTGATAAGAAAGAGTTGGGGTATGGGTTTACTGTAAGAGCATGTTTTGTATGTGGTAGTCTTAATCATTTAATCAGAGATTGTGATTTCCATGAGAAGAGGATGGCAAGAAAAGCTGAGTTAAACAATGGGTGGAACAATGTGCAAAGAGTGAATAAACAAAACCAATTTGTTCCTTCAGCAGTACTAACTAGAACTGGTAAAATTCCAGTTAGTACTGCTAGAGCTAGCGGTACTAAACATTTTAGTACTGCTAGGCAAAGTTTTAACAGACAGGCAGTACCAACTAGTACTGCTATGAAAGTTAATACTAGTAAGCCCATTGTCAATAGAGTTAGACCAGCAAATGTTTTTCACAAAACTCATTCACCATATTCAAGGCCTTTCAAAAAGACAACAGTACTTAGAACAGATTTTTCAAAACAAAAAGTTAATACTGCTAAGGTAAATGCAGTTAGTACTGTTGGGGGAAAAAGGGAAACTGCTGTTAAATACAATGGTGGATCCAGTTTTAGAAATTGTTATACTTTCAAAGATCCACTAGGCAGACTCAAGCCCAAACAGGCTTGGGTCCCTAAGAGAAACTGATCTCTTTT
>BQNB010047116.1:0-43319 GCA_026074375.1 Tanacetum coccineum | reverse complement strand
ATAGTTATCAAACAGCTTCCAAACAGTCACTTTGTACCCCTATAGATTTCTCCATTCATCACTCTTAATGTCGGGTTCAAACATTACTTTCAAATCACCCCATAACACTCTTTCATATACATCAACTGGCCTGTTTATTCCATGCTTTTCTTTGACCAACTTCCAGAGAGTTTCTAAGTCTTCTCTATCAATACCCTGAAGCATCCTAATAATTGATGAATTTATTTTTGAACTTCCATCAGCTCTTATCAAGTGATAGAATCCCTTCTGTCCTTCTTTAACAATCTTATATTCAACAATCATTGAAGGCTTTGTGGCTAGAGGTATAGCATCAATTGCTATTTCCTCTTCATCTTGAACTATCTCCATATGCTTTTTCATTTTTTCCTCCTCTGGATCATCATCTTTTTCAGCTTCTACATGCTCATCTATCTTCTGCTTCTTTGACTTATCAGACTCAAGTTTATCCCCTGCTCTTTTAGAGCTTTTCTTTATTCTTGTCTCACTACCTTTCACTACTTCTGAATTCATGTCCAAAAAAGTATTTACTCTTTTCATCTCCTTATCAAACAACTTTTGGATTTCATCATAGCTTTTGCTCTTTAACTAACTATGTTTGAATCCAGCCATATTTTTCAAATAGGTAGACATTTGATTTCTATTTTGAGCTTTGGTAGGTGGCTTTCTTCTTATCTCTTCAGCTCTAAGCTTTGCAAAGTGTTTCTTTCTTCTATTAACGAGCTCTACAAACAATCTTGATCTTTCTTCAATGGTTATTTCTCCTTATTCTTCTGCTTGTAGCCTCTGAACTAATTCAAAGTTTGCCTCCATCATAGCTTGTGTTTTATCCCATGATTCGATCAAAGCTATGTTGGCTTCTTCTTCCTTTTGTCTTGCAAGCCACTCTTCTTTAGAAAGTTTAGCTTGCAGCTGAGCTTCAAGATTTCTAGCCATTTCTTCATCAAGAGCAACTTGATATTTCTTCTTTAAAGGTACTTCAGGCTCCACCATTTTTTCCTTTGCCTTTGTATTTTACTTGTGGAAGTTGTGATTGTGAAGAAGAAAATGTTTTTGTAGATGCAGGTATGTGTTCTTCCTGATCATGAAATATAATTCCCTTAGATCTTTGTCTAACAGATGTAACTGTTGTAGCAGCAGTTGTAACAGGCTTGGGTTTTGCAGTTTTGATCTCAATCAAAGTTTGAGCAAGAGTCAATTCGTCTAGAATTACAACACTGGCACTGGCAGTAGTAACTACTTTAGCAGCACTAACTGGAATTGACTTTGTAGTTGTAGCAACACTAACTACAGGCTCTTCAACAACCTTTTCAAAATCAATTTCCTGCTCTTCCAATACACATGTATCAAACATCAGGTTGTCATCATTCATCTCTTGAGTCTCATTCACCAAAGTCACTTCTGCATCAGCATCTAGATCTTTACTTTTCCTCCCCTATTTGGATGCATCCTCCTGAGCACCCAAAATGACATCATTAGAGGATTTTACCCTGCTAGAGGAACCAACCTTTCTTAACCTTCTTAGCCCTGAAGTTCTTGACTTCCTTCTTTTTTCCAACTGATTGACTCTCTTTTTTAAACTAGTAATCTCCTTTGCTTGAGCAGTCTTGGCTTTCTCAAAATCAAGGACCTTCTCCTGTAGGTTGGTACACAAACTCATCAATTCAGCAAGTTGCATTCTATCATCACCACTTGGAGGTGGATCATAGGAAGGGGTAGAGACATGTTTCTTAGGAGTAGTCTTTTTAGTAGTAGGCTTTATAGGATCACTGTCATTCCTTTGTTTCCTTCTTGATTTTTTCTTTTGAGGTTTTGAGGATGATGGTTGAGTGATAATGGGTGTGGAATGGGAATCAGTAGGAGTAGCTGAATCTGTACCCATGTCTTTTGTAGCTTGAACCATCATTGTGGAGAATAGTGGTGTAACCCATCCAGAAAAACCCTTGCATGGTCTCTTCATGTTAGCAAACACCTTCTTGGTATGGGAAGGTGTAACATAAACCCCTTTGTGCTTGGACATTCCCTCTACTTGTTTATCCAGGAAGACTTGCACAAATCTTGGGTACATGAGAAATTTTACCCCACCATCCAGATTCTTTACCATATTGTCAAAAATAAACTTAGAAAGGTTGAATTTTTGGTTTGTGGTAAGGCATATGATAGCAGATGCCATAGTGCTACTAAATTCATTCTAGGGTGTAGTCTTAGCACTAAGGCATTTCAGTATGGTATGAATGAGAAATTTCCATTGGGATAAGAAATTAGCTTTATAGAATGTAAGCTTTTGAGTAAGATTTTCATACCCCATTCTTTCTAATTCTGCAAAAATGGTAGCAGTGGGTAGACAATCTGTTCCTTCAGCATCATCCAACTTAAGATCACTCCTTATACTTGTCTCAGAGATGATTACCTTTTTCTTGTCTACTAGGGCTTGTATCTGTCGTTCCCCATTAACTGTTTTGACCTTAGCAGATATCCAGAACTGTTCAATACAGGTAGTATAAATAGTTAGATTGATCATTAACGCATATTGAACAGAACTTGCATTTAGAAAATGAATAATTTCCTCAAACCCATTACTTTCTTTAGGTTTTTCCAAAAACGCAACCAAATTGTGAGTTTCAGCAAACCTTGTGGTCGAAATTGTGATGGGTTTTGATGATTAAAGATGAAATTGAGTTAGGGTTTATGATTAGAGAGGATAACAAGGGGTAAAATCGAATGAATGAGTGATTGAAACCCTTAGTCTAAGTATTTATGAACTCACCCTCAACAGCATTAACTTGAACTGGCAGCATTAAGTTAAGCCTAACAGTATTAACTAACCTATCAGTAGAAAGTTATGTCTGGCAGCATTAACTTATGCCTAACAGTAGTAAGTGAATGCCTAGTAGCATAAACTAATGCGGGCAGCAGTAAATTAAGCCTAACAACATTAACTTAAGCTTAG
This sequence comes from Tanacetum coccineum, assembly GCA_026074375.1. Lineage (NCBI taxonomy): Eukaryota > Viridiplantae > Streptophyta > Magnoliopsida > Asterales > Asteraceae > Tanacetum > Tanacetum coccineum. Next base: position 40,351 of record BQNB010047116.1, on the reverse strand, counting down.
CAGCATTAAGTTTTAAGCTGAGCAACATTAACTTTAAGACACCAGCATTAACCCTAATTTCTTTCCAAAAAGCATTTCCATCATCAATTGTGATTCTTACAAGCTCTCTTTCTATTTTTAATCTCACTATATCTCTTAATTCTTTTCCTCACCAATTCACTCTATCTGTTTTTATATCACACAACTCTCTTTCTATTTTTCAACTTACTATATCTCTCTTTTCTTTTTCTTACCAATTTAGACAGTTTTGTACAATGTTCCATCAATTCAATTAGTTTCATGTTGTCCTCCCCACTTCCAAGTGTGTTAACTCTTGAGATAGGTGGATTATTAGACTGTTTAAATGCAGCCTCAAACCTAGTTTAAGCTTCTGCACCCCCCCCCCCAATATGGTATCTTGGCACCTGGGACCACTACTTAAACCAGTTCCCTAAGGAACAAATTCATTAAGTGTTGCCATGGATTAGGTCCTATTTATGTTACCATTGTCCTGCTCTGCTTCTAAGCTAGAAGTAGTAGTGACAGCCCTTTCCATTCCGTCTTCCCACTCCTTATAGACATTCTCATCTGCAACAAAGTGAATAGGTCTACTAGACTGAGATATCTCAATGGTCCCTTTGGCTTTCCTAGGTTTTTGAGTCTTTTTGGGTTAAGATTGTGATAGAACAGTGATTGGTTCAAGATTAGATAGTGATACAGTTGTAGATGTGTGTTAGGGTTCAGTGGGATTTCCTGACCCTTCACCCACTTCTGCTTAATGATACATTTCCTGTCATCCAATCTTAATTAACCTCCCATCAAATAATACTTCAGAGATTAAGTAATCTAATGCTAGCAATCAGAAAGTTAAACCTGCTAACATCAAAAGCCTTTGTGAGAAGATCTGCAACATTATGGTCTGTGTGAATCTTGATCACTTGAATCAACTTCTTCTCATAAGAATCTCTGATGAAATGGTGCCTAATCTCTATGTGCTTGGTTTTAGAGTGAAACACTAGATTCTTCACAATACAAATGGTGCTTTCATTATCAATGTAAATCTTGGTGTTCATGAAGTTGAACTCATAATCAAGCATTTGATTTTGGATCCATAACACCTGCCCACAATAATTAGCAGCAGCAACATACTCTGCTTCAGTAGTAGAATTTGCAACTATAGTCTGCTTCTTACATTGCCATGAAATCAACCTCTTGCCAAGAAATTGACAACCTCCTGTTGTGGATTTCCTGTCAAGGCTAGCTCCAGCATAATCACTATCAGAAAAAGCTTCCAAGTCAAATGGTGAATCCATAGGATACCAAAGGCCCAATTTAGGTTGACCTTTTAAGTATCTAAAGATTCTCTTCACAACATGAAGATGTGAGATTTTAGGAGTAACTTGGAACCTTGCACAAGCATAAACAACAAACATTATGTCAGGCCTAGAAGCTGTTAGGTACATCAATGATCCAATCATTGATCTATATAAATGAACATCCACATCTTCAGCCTCTTCATCCTTGATCAATGCCTTATTAGTCTCTATTAGAGTGCTTGCTGTCTTTACAGTTACAAAATCAAACTTTTTAAGAATATCAGCCACATACTTGTCTTGGTTGATGAAGATTCCATCCTCCTTTTGTTGTACTTGTAATCCTAAGAAGAAAGTATGTTGGGATCTACAGATTTGATGATTACAAAACTACATATGCACAAATGAAGAAAGATGAAACAACAAGGACTTAATGTGAAATATTAAGTTAGCTTACTATGTAAGCTAGGTTTTCTTGTAAACCCTCTATATAAACGGTCATATGTGTCTGGTTTACATCATTCATCATAGTTAGATCTCTCCAATGAGAGTCTAATAGTTAGTTTGTTTATATATTAGTTAGTTTTAGCCCGAAGGATCATTTGATCTTGGGGCAGTAGATTTATAATAGTAAAACCTTGTTTGATAACTTATTGTTCTTTATTATTCCTTTGTGTATATAAGTTATCTGTAAAACTAATCCTAGATGGGCTAAACTATTATCAACATAATTGGTATCAGAGCCATGTAGCTCGTGATATCAAGAATCTACAAGGTGTTTTTTAGTCGACCTAATGAAGATATATGTGTCGAAGTTTAGTTTGATGATAGGTCGAATTTGGTGAAAATTAGGGTTTCTTCTAAACCCTAATCTGGCACAAGAGAAGATGAATCAAAACAAGAAGGTACAAATGAGAAGGTAGCCGTGATCTTATCAAATCAATAATCCAAGTTGCTGTCATCGTTTGGTTTGATTGATCATGTGAACAGAGATCCAAGTTACTTGGGTAAGTTGTTGATTATTAATGTTTGATTATTAATATTTAATTGGTGATGGATGTGAAAAAAGATAATAATAAATCTGTTAAGGTTGGTTGGAGGTTATGAATTTAGTGCATATTTTTGGTATTAGAATAATCACCTATTGTGCCGTATAGGTTTCTTAATTAAGTTGTCGTTATTCGAATTATAATAAGAAGAAACGGTTTGTTTATTCAACTTCACGTTAGTCCTTTCAACAAAATAATAGTTCGACTTTAATTGGTTGAGAAATTATAATGGGTCGGTTGAACTACATGCATATTTGCCGTTTGGAATTTGATTTGTACAGCGATCATTAATATTGGCATCGAATTTGGGCACAATCGAATATTGGAATTGATATTTAGTTTTGATTGGGTGAAAACATTAGTTTGGATTTGTTGGGCTCAACGTCAGTTGGTATCGTTTTTTTTTTATTAAGGCATCAATGATCTAATTAACGAAACCTATGGCAAACGTACAAGCTGCTGTTTACGGGAGTGAAAATTGTGTTTTGGATACGGGTTTGTTTCGTAAAGTGATTGATTATAGTGGCAGGTACTGACGGCAGTGGTGGTGATTAGTACTGCCATGTATATGTATTAATACTGCTTCCATGTTTACTTAGTACTGCCCATTTATTTTTGCACTGCCAAGCTTAGCGACAGCGTAGTAATAGAATAGTGACAAAATTAAGCGTCACTAAAAGCTTGGGAGGAAGGAGTATCAAATTTGTGACAGATTAGCAACAGATCAGCGACAGTTAAAAGTGTCACAAATAGTATGAGAGGAAGGAGAACACAGTTTAGTGACACATTAGCGACGGATTAATGACAGAAAAAGTGTCACTAAGATAGTACTGCTAAAATTTGCAACGGTTCAGCGACAGGTAAAGTGTCGCTGGATACCATGGGAGGATAGTTTAGTAACAGTTTTGTGACAGATCAGTGACATGTTAATGACAAATTTGTGACAGCTTTGAGACAAAAAAGTGTCGCTAACAGCTTGGTTTGTTAATACTGCTACTTGAAGCAGTTTCTATTGTTAGTTCTATCTGACATACCTAGTTTGTACTGCTTGCTTTATCAGATATCAGATAGTTCATGTTTTTGGATCTCGGACAGAACTATTATTCACAATAGTTTATTCTTATTGGATATATGGCTCATTTTGGATTTATTAAAGAGGTGATTACGAAGGCATTTGAATATTGCTTATTTGATGTTGTAGTTGAGTTTCACAGATGCGTGTTCTTATTATATCTTAAATGGATTACAACGTTTAAAGATAACTTGTTGTGCTTATATGATGTTGACGAAGACTTGGAAAATCTAGGAATGTGTGATTTTTCTTATGATGCTCAATGCTCACATTCGCTATCACTTGAAGGAGTTACGTTATTGTGCTCAGTGTCTCATTTTATAGAATGAATAAGGATTTTGTCAAGAGGTTGCGGTCTACTTATACTTTCCCTGTAGTTTGAGTTCGACGTCACGTGGATAGTGTAAGACATAAGATACAAGTTTGGGAGATTCTACTTCTTCATCAAATTCGTTATACTTAGTTTTCTTCATCAGTGATCACTACATAGAGCCTACAGAGTTTGAGATTCAAGAGATGGTAAACATATTAGTTTAGGGGAAGCTTAATGATTAAATGTTTAACCATCTACATGCACCACTTGAGGGGAAGCGTTTCCAAGTTGCATATCTTCAGAAGACCCCTATTGGATGATTACCAAAAGGGGAAGAAGACTACAAGAAATACGATTTGCAGCTTATTTATGTGTGGTGGTATGTTCAAGAAGATCTTAAGTCAAGGGGAAGCTTTGAAGATTGTTTCATTCATGAAGATTGTTTTGTAATATCAAATTGGGGAAGATTGTTGGGATCTACAGATTTGATGATTACAAAACTACATATATACTCAAGACTATAATGGTGGTCTTGTTGCTTTTGGAGGAAGTAAAGGTCAAATAACTGGTAAAGGGAAAATAATAACTGGAAAGTTAGATTTTGAGGATGTGTACTTTGTGAAAGAACAAAAGAAATTTAATCTCATTTCTATGTCATAAATGTGTGACAAGAAGAACAAAGTTCTCTTCATTAACTCTGAATATCTTGTGCTGTCTCCTGACTTTAAGTTGCCTGATGAAAATCAAGTATTACTTAGAGTCCCCAGACATAATAATATGTATAGTTTCAACCTAGAGAACATTGTTCCTTCTGGAGGTTTAGCTTGTTTGATTGCAAAGGCCACAGTTGATGAATCTAACAAATGGCATAGAAGGCTGGGTCATGTAAATTTTAAAAATTTAAACAAACTTGTGAAGGGAAACCTTGTAAGAGGTTTACCTTTAAAGATTTTTCAAAATGACCACACCTGTGTTGCTTGTCAGAAAGGAAAGCAACACAAGGCCTCCTGTAAGGCCAAAGTAGTGAGCTCTATTAGTCAGCCCTTACAGCTTTTACATATGGACTTATTTGGACCCACATCTGTAAGGAGCATAAACCATAAGACTTATTGCCTTGTTATCACTGATGATTTTAGCAGGTTTAGTTGGGTGTTCTTTTTAAGAACTAAGGATGAAACTAGTGGCATCCTTAAGGACTTTATAAGACAAATTGAGAACCAATTAAATCAAAAGGTTAAAACTATTAGATGTGATAATGGTACAGAATTCAAGAACAGGGACATTATTGAATTCTGTGGGTCAAAAGGGATCAAGAGGGAATACAGTAATGCCAGAACTCCACAACAAAATGGAGTTGCTGAGAGAAAGAAATCTCAAATCCGTTGATAGCTGATAGTTTGCTAAAAACTATATGGTTCTCAATTCACCATGTCTTACGACAAAGAATTGGCTATTCCAGAGCAAACGGCTACTGGTAAAGAAATCTCAAATCCGTTGATGGCTGATAGTTTGCCCAAAACTATATGGTTATCAATTCACCATGTTTTATTACAAAGGATTGGCTATTCCGGGGCAAACGGCAACCGGTAAAGAATCATCAAATCCGTTTATGGCTGGTAGTTTGCCAAAAACTATACATTTCTGTGATTCACTTCAAAGTGATGAGGATAGTTTTGACCTTATTGAATTGATGATTCTTTGTACCAATTTTCTTACTATGGTTCGTGATTTGGAGAATTCAAAGACCTTTCAACTGCTGCAGAAAGATTTTCTGAGGATGCATCCAAACAGGGGAGGATTCATGATGCATATGCAACGGTTACAAAGGAGCAAAAGGTGGATGATGACAAAGAAACAACTCAAGAAGTGAGGAAGTGTTTGGATACATCCTCCTGATGATCAGCTAATCATAAGTAACAGGTACACAAGATAATATGATGCAAGGACACTCTGAAATGGAAGCTGAACCTGCTCAAAATACAATGTACTGCCATTCAGAGGTCTTCTTAAAACTACAACAGTCAGAGGCAGAAGCAAAGAATGAGATGAACAAGCCAAATGGAGATACTGGACCAAAACAAATGAGGAGCCCAAAAGTATCAGTGAGTGATCAAGCCTTGTTGGAGTGAGCTTAAAGCTTAAAAGATAAGAAAGGAGGCTAATGAATGCAGCAATGAAGCTTTTAAAAGGAGTTTGCTCAATGACTTAGGAGGATTTTGCTTCTTCAAGCAGGAGCTGCTAGAGCTACAAGTACTAACACAGTTAAATACTATAAGTCACACCAATTACGTACTGCCAGATCCTTCAAAGTTTTTTTATGTTGGTAGACCTGATCTAAACAACATCATGACAAGTTGATTTCACAAATACCTGATCTTGACGGAATTATGACAATACCAAGTAATGGGTATTTTTCATAACCAATGCATCTTATGATGATGAGGGTGCAGTGGTTGACTTCACTAATTTAGAAACCACTGTGAATGTTAGTCTATTCCCACATCAAGGATACACTCCATTTCATACACTAACAAAACTCAAAATTTCTTAAGATCCAAGACCTTAGCAGTTCAGACAATGAGCAATAGTAAACAAAAAGTGTTTGAGCTCATTCATTTCTTTTGTTAGCTATATTCACAAAGCAGAGCAGAAATAATCACAAAGGATTGCCCTTCCAGCACTAAAAACATTTTATTACTTGCTATCCTTCCTTCCTCAAATTGAAACAACGCCTACGAAGGTATACTCAAGCTTTATGATAAAGATGAGGAGGTTAATGCGGTTATAATGCTAATGCATGAAGAGCTCTTACAAGCTAACTATTACTACTCTCTACTAAACAACTACCTAACTACAAATACTCTACTAACTCTACACTAGCTATAACTTACTAACTAGCAAATTTAATATTTCAGAAGTTTTTTGGATTTACCCTGGTTTGATTTTGTGGTTGCGTGGCCTTATTTTTGGAAAAAAAGGCGCAAAAAAATATAAAATGTGGAGACAAAATATGAATTAAAATAATCTGAGGTTTAACCACAAACATATACAACCACAGAGATCGGCAGGGATTTAGCGTAACCAGCAAGGATGAAGAGGTGTTGTGGTAAGAAAAAAGGTGCAAAGGTTCGATGCCCAAAGGATAAGAACCTAATAAAGAAAGGAAACAAGGGAGTAATACAAAATGATGAGGTTAATTTTTTACTATGTTTTTTGACTCCTACTGCTTCTAGGCAAAATTGGAAAGCCACAATCAGAATCTTGTTTTTATGGTTATTAATCTCTTTTTTTTTTTTTTTTTTTTTAATTATGCTTATCTAAATAATGTGGAAATACAAGTTATACTTATAAAATCAAAAATGGCATATATGAAAAAGGATAAACACCATTGCCCCCAAACTAATATATAAGGGCAACCTACACACAAAAAACAAATAAAAAAAAATCATATAGGGAAAAAATTCAAAAAACACAAAAACAAATAGGAATTGACGACGCACAGACAACAGAGCGACCACCTCCCTCTCACACGACCAAATCCCCCCCCAGCCCCAACTCCCTTATAATATGTGTTAGCATGAGCTTTATTACCTAAGTTTCACACCCCCCCCACCTAAAAACAAAAAAGAGTCTACCCACTAACAACCCCCCCCCCCCCCGCTCCCCCCTCGTTGCTCGCTCTCACACCTCAACCACCGACACATTGTTACCCATAAAACAATACCCCCAACAATACAACATCTCATCACCCAACATCAACCACACCACCCTGCCCCCACCACCTCCTCCCCCCCCCCCCCCCACCTCCCCCACCCCCCCCCAACCCCCCCACCCCCCCCACACCCGAACAACCAAACAAAACACAACAACAAACCCCCACACACCCAAACAAACAACCAAAAAACAATACAACAACACAAAACCCAACGACAACAAAAGCAACTAACAGAATCCAAAACAAAACAACCACCCACAACCCACCCCGCACAAACAACAAAACAACCAAACACCCCAAGCACCCCTCAAACCCCCAACACAACCTCCACGCGCCAAAAACTCCTTCCTCCGAAACAGCGTCCACTACCCTCCAATCCACAACAAACTCAAACCGATCCACAGACCCCCCCCCCCAAAAACACCACACACAGCCTACAAAAAACACCCCCATCAACACCCCAAACAAACAATCCCCTCCCATACATATACTAAATAAACAATACTTTCCCCTATGAACCAGAACAAACTTAACCCCGCCTACCGCCCCCCCCCCCACCCCCCTCGCAATTTTCCTCCCAGCCCACCTTCCGCCCCGCAGCCACCCTCACCTCCGCCCACCCCCCCCCCCCCTACACCCACCGCCCCAACCCCCAACCCCACCACCTCCCCAACTCCACCCCCCCTCACATCCTCCCCGCCCCCCCACGCCCCCCCCCCCCTCCCACCTCCCCCCCCTACCAAACCCACCCCACTCAACCCCCCCACCAAACCCACATTAAAACACACCCACCCACAAAAACAACCACAAATCCCCTACGCCCCCCGTCCCAACACTCCCCACCCCAAACCCCACACACATCCACCCCTCCCACATACCCTTCCACCCCCCCATCCCCTCCCCCCCAATCCAACCCCCCTCCCCCCCCACCACACTCCCCCACTCCCCCCCCCCCCCTTACCTCCCTCACCCCCACACCCACCCTCCCCCCCCCCCCCCTACACATCCCACTCATCACCCCGCCCCCCCCCCCCCCCCCCACCCCCCCCCCCAACACCGATTACCAACCACCCCCACCCCACACCCACCCCACCCACTTCGACCCCAACCTGCTATCCGCCCTCACCCCCCGCCCCACCCCCCCCCCCCCCCCCCCTCCCCCCTTCTCCCCCCCCCACCCAACCCACCCCTCCCCCAACCACCAAATACCCACCACCCCACCCACCTACAACAAAAAAAACACACACAAAACAATCACACAACAAAAAAACCAAAAATAATGAAACCTAAACACAAACAAAAAACAAAAAAATCACTCCTACCCTCCGAAAACCCCTCCACCCCCACACCAAAACACCCCCACCCCAAAAAAAAAACCAACTCACCTCAAAAAAACATATAAACCACAACCTACACCCCAAAAAAAAAACCCCAAAACACAAACAACCCACACAATCAAGAAACCACATTCACATACCCCCCAACTACCACTAACCTCCTCGCTTCCCCCCACCGCCCCTCCCCCCCAAGATCACATCTCCCCCACCCCTCTCCACCCCCTGCCCAATACCCTCTCTCCCTAAACCTAACACCCCTTTCTGACCTAACCACCCCCCCTCCCTCCCCAACCACCCACCATTAACACAACCCCCCCACCCACCCAACCCCACCAAACCCACCGAAGACTACCATCCTCACTCACACCCCACATCAAATACATCCAAATCACTGCCAACAATCCCAACCCCCCTCCCCACCCCCCCCCCCGCCCCCCCCCCCATCCACCCCCCCCCCCACCACCCCCAAGCCACCCCCCTCTCGTCCTCCCCCTCACCTCCTCACCTCCACCCCCCCGTCCCCCCCTCACACACAACCCCCCCCCCACCCACCCCTATCCCCCCCCGTCCCCTCCTCATACAAGATTTTCTATATCCCCTACTCCCATTCCTAAAAATCATCCTTCTTCCTCCCCCCCCACCCCCCCTCCCTCACCCCCCCATATCCCCATACTCTTCTCCCTCCACACTAATCCCTCACTACACAAACAAACCCCCCCACAAAACAATGAAACACCCCCTCAGTCTACCAAACCACCCACCAAAAAAATACTCTCCTCCTAACATCCTAGAAGTCACTTCAACACCATTCTTCATCCACCCCCCCCAAAACCAAATCCCCAAACCTCCGACCCCACTACCCTACACCACCACACCCCATCTACACACCAATCGACACCCCCTCCGGCCTCACACCCCGTTCTATTTACCCACCCCACCCCCCCCCACCCCCACACCCCCCCCCACCCAACCCAAACAACACAAAACAGGTACTAACACCACTCCTCCCAACCCGCCCCCCGACACCCCAACCACCTCTCTCCCCTAATCACCACCTCCAACCCAAAACACACACATCCCAACCACACACACAAACACAACCCCCCACACACCCCCCCAGCTCTACTTCCCTCCACTCCCTCCCCCCCCCCACCCCCCCCACCCACTATCGCAACCCTCCACCAAGACACTCCCACCCCCCACCAAACCCCCCACCCCACCCACACCCCCCCCCCCCCCCCCCCCCACCATATTCCTGCCCCAACCCACCACATCCCCCACCACACTCCAAAACCCAAACCCCTCCCCACCAAAACTCACCACCCCCTCCCACATCAACACCCCCCCCAAACTCACCCACAACCCACACAACACACCACCAAACATCACAAACACCAAAAAACCCAATCAACAAAACCCACCCCCCCCACCACTTACGCGTCAACCCCCAATGACTAATCCACCTATCTATATTACGTTATCACCAACAAACCCCAATTTGGCCCCCACACACGCACAAACCGCCAAAGGCACTCCTTATTCGCCACATTAACACCGCCGCAATCTATACCATATCCCTTCCACAATTAACCCTTCCCCCTACATCACATTCCTACTCACTACACTCCAAATTACACACAACCCATCACAATCCTACCCTACCGAACATTCCTCCTACTCTCCTACATCCCATTCATATATAATACAAACTATCCGTCACACCCCCCACCCCCGCCACCCACCCACTCCACCCTGACCTTTCCCAACCCCCGCACCCACACCACACAACCCTTTTCTTCCCCCACCTACACACCCACCCAGCCAAAACCACACGATCCTGTATGCCCACTCATACACTAAAGAGCTTCCTTCTAATAACATTCTATATATCAGCAAACACACCTCAATGCAATCCGATATAGATCAACTTCACAAAAAAACACGTGCTTTAACACAATAGCAATTCTAGAACTTAAAAATGCTACACACTAATCAAAACAACACCAAAAACACAAACCATTCCAGACATGACCCACTCACCACCCCCAAACGCCTCCTGCAAACCCAACTTACTTCATTCAGCTAATCAACTACCTATCCACGACATAATGTTACGACACCAAAACGTCTTAAAACAACTTACAGCAAACCTTATCACTCTTACCTCACTTACTCACATCCATCCATCTCACATAAATCAAACCACAACAATCATTACTAAACCATTCTACAACTTAACTTAACATTACCAAACAAAAACCCGATTCCAATCAACCCATACCACTCACCATCCATACCTTACACCGCATCACATATCCCATCACCAACTCTTATTCGCATACAAACCACGGGGAGACCTGCAAACACACTATTACATAGAACAATTCATGCACACTCTGCCAAAATAACTTACCACCACCCTCCCATACATCCGCCAAGCAGCATTACCATATCAAACACCCATTCCCCCACCACATCACCATGTACCCTAAAACCACACAACCTACATCCACACCACATACAAAATTAAACCCAATAACAAACCTACACCCTTGCAACACCCCCACATACTATGCCGCTCAAACTTATCTGCCATCCCCACTCTACAACTAACAATTACAACCTATCAACACAAAAAAAGAATCCACTCCACACACCAACCAACCCCAAAACAACCCAAACCAACATCCAAACCAACACACCCTCCCCCCACACCTACACCCTAACAAAACAAAAACAAAACGAACAAATCACAATGTCCCACCCACCGCCGCCTACATCTCCTACAACCCCAACCCAAACAATACCAACTCCCAACAACCTACCCACAGACAAACACCAGCCCTCCACCCCCCCGCCATTGCCCCACACCCTATGTAAGATAAACGATAGCAACTAAACCCCTCTCCCATAAGCTTGCAACATGAGATTCCCATATGGAAATGGGAAGGGATAGCTATGGATTTTGTGACTAAGTTGCCTAGGACTAGTAGTGGGTATGAGACAATCTGGGTCATTGTGGACCAATTGACTAAGTCTGCTCATTTTTTACCTATGCGTGAGGATTATAAGATGGAAATGTTGGCTAGATTGTATTTGAATGAGATAGTTGCTAGTCATGGTATGCCGATCTCGATTATATCGGACCGTGATAGTCGTTTCATGTCAAGGTTTTGGCAGTCAATGCAAGAGGCATTAGGGACTCGTTTAGACATGAGTATGGCTTATCACCCTCAGACCGATGGTCAGAGTGAGGGTACTATTCAGACTTTGGAAGACATGCTTAGAGCTTGCATTCTGGACTTCAGAGGAAGTTGGGATGTTTATCTTCCGTTGGTTGAGTTTTCGTATAACAATAGTTATCATGCTAGTGTGAGATGTGCTTCGTTTAAGGCATTGTATGGTAGAAAGTGTCGTTCGCCAATTATGTAGGCTGAGGTTGGAAAAGGTCAGTTGATAGGACCTGAGTTAGTGCAAGAGACTACTAAGAAGATCTCACAGATTAAGGATAGACTTAAGGCTGCGCGTGATCTCCAGAAAAGTTATGCTGATAAGAGTATCGGTTAGATTTGCCTAAGGAATTGAATGGTGTTCATGACACGTTTTACGTGTCAAACCTTAAGAAGTGTTTGGCTGATCCAACGTTGCAAGTACCTTTGGATGAGATTCGAGTTGATGCTAAGTTAAATTTTGAGGAAGAACCTGCCGAAATTTTAGAAAGAGAGTTTAAGAAGCTGAAGCGTAGTAGGATTGCCATCGTTAAGGTTCGGTGGAATTCGAAACGTGGCCCTGAATTCACGTGGGAACTTAAAGATCAGATGAAATTGAAGTACCCGCATTTGTTTAGTGATGTTAGTAGTTAAATTTCGGGGACGAAATTCTTTTAAGGGGGGTAGAATGTAACCTTTGCCCTTTTGTGTTCTGAATATTTAATTAATAGTCCTTTGACTATTTGACTTTGGTCAGTTTATTCAGATTTTATGCCGTGTTGACTGTGATGATTTTTGTGAAAATTATGACGAATTGAGGTTTAATGTGATTAATAATCCCTTTTGGAAGGAATTATTGTGTTATTTGTATTCTGGGTGGTTTGACCCGTAAATTTTGAGAAATGCTAAAAAAATGAGTCAACCAGATCCGTTAATGTTCAAATGAGTTATGAAGGGTAGTTTATAGTGAAATTATTGTCGTGTGAATACTCTAGGTTAATGGAAAAGTAATTTTAGGTGAATTAACAATGCTAATTAATTTGGATTAAATTTTATGGTTGAGTTTTCATGAGTATTTAAATGATCCCGGGACACGAATAGAAAGACCCGAGACCCCTTGAGTTCCTTGATGGTCGGGCAATTTTTAGTTAAGGAGATGGGGACAATGACATTTTTTTTAGCAAGCTTGTCTAAAAGGTGTACAAATATATTTCTTCCACTAGCTTCTCATAATTTCATTTTCATTTCAAAAAAACAAAACACACACTTAAGTGTGTGTATGGTGCGTCCGAACTAAGGCACCAACAAACATCCATAAATTTTCCAACTTTGATCGAGAACGTGATATTCCGGGTTGATACGAGTATTTGGGTATTCATTTAAACAACGTTTGGGTTGTCCGGTTCGTGTCAAAATATATATTTTTGAAGATTTTCTTGTAAGTTTTCAAATTAAATTTAGTTTGTCTTTTTGGGTTTATTTTGATGCATAGATGTTGTTGTACAAGTGATCGTCTTGAAATAATCGATTTGTGGAAAACGAAACGATAAAAAGAGGGGTTTGGTTCGTGGGATATAAAAAGGAAAAAAGGGATTTTTGTACGTTTTGTGTTGTGGTTGAATAATATATGTTGCTATATAGCTTATTTTTTATAGTAGCTTGTATAGCTTATTCGGGCTTATTTTTAAGCTATTTCTTGGCTTATTTTGGGATTAAATGCCACGCCCCTTCCCAAAATCACTAGGAAAGTGATTTTGACTGTTTTTGTGTTTATGAAGTATGTTTGGATTATTTTTTAGGCTTTTATGGTAGTAAACAAAATGCGTATAGGATTAGCTTATTGCTTATTTCAAGCTTATATACGTATTTTGTAGCTTATGGACTCACGATCCTATAAGTCTATTTTAAGCCGTTGGCTTAATGGGAGGGCTTATTATGGTTTCAAATTATGTTTCTACGTATTAGTTGAGCTTATGTATGGTAAATGGACCTTGTTTGGACTTGGCTCGTATTTTAGACTTCTAAATATCTTATGGACCCTTATTGGCCTAAAAGCCCCAATAAGCGATATTTAGTGTTTATGAAGAATTTTTGACGGACTTTGAAGTGAAAAATGTAATATGAAGTGATATGGAACGATATTTTAGGGAAAACCTTGTTAGAAACGATAAAGATTTGAGATTTTGTGAATTTTGGCGAAAAGTTTCGAATTGGTAAAGTGAAAATTAAGGTTTGATATACCTCGAAAATGTTGTATAAGCTGTTAACGGGTCATGCTCGAAATTTCGTAAAAAGTTTTATACTTAGAAAATTTCATTAAGAACATAATTTTTATTTTAAATAATAAAAAATATATTTAATTATTTAATTATTTTAATAAATTCACTAAAAGACAAAAAATATAATTTTTCTCGAAACTTCTCAAATATGTTTATTATGAGTAAACATTCCATTTTCAACTTTAATATGATTATTTTCGTTGTGACATAGGTTACCGAATGGCTCTACGGAGATATATTTATTAATTATTCATTTATAAAATATTTCGTATAGTACTTATCTATTTCTTCTGAATTAGTATAAGTATGTATTATTGTAGTAAGGGAAGATAATGATTGTTTGGATATGTCGTCAACCATCACACCACTAAATTGTTATGAGTAATTGTACAACTCGTCTAAACTCTATGCATCAAACGTGAAGATTGTTTTGGAAATGGATGATTAAATTTGGACATTAACTGGACTAGGTCGTGTGTGGGCGTCGTTACATTTGCTTGTGTGTTGAGATTTGGTTGCTAAAACAATTGCTGAGGTAAAAGTTGTCGTTGCCCCATTTTTCTACTATTTTCGTTGGGGGAAAATGATACTAAATGTATTTGAATGTTTTTGAAATTGGAACTTTGTGTGAAATATGGTTATGTTTTTTAGGACAGATATGTGATAGTTATGATGCTATGGAATATTTTTGGTTGTTGCATGATTGTTTGGATCGGAATGGTAGCTCTACAGTTATTTGTATGATGTTTAGATCAGATGGGGATGCTACCCAAGTTTTTGTTCGTGATTATTGGAGCGGATGGGTACGCCTACCCTAGTTTGTGTGTGGTTATTCCCTAATTTTAGTGCTCCAGCTGGTAGGCCCTTTAGGTGTGTAAATGACATATGGTTGTTGATTAGAGGAGATGCTATGGGTTATTTGCATATATTCACTGTCATATAGCACTAGTGTCCACTGTTGAGATATTAACCCAACCTTTTTTTTTCGGGTTTTAGGTCAAAACCTACGATAAAAAAAAAAAGGCTCACCAAACATTATTGTTGACGTTTTCGAGTATCATTTTCAAGTGAAGTGAAAGAGGAATAGTTTGGTGATATATGATAGTAGACTAGAAGTATCTCGAGTGGATTTTCATGTCTTGTTGATCCCTTCTTGACAGATTTTACTTAGCTTGTTAAAGCTTGTTAATTTTGGATAGTCCAACGAGAATATAGTAGAAACTAAGATTGAGAAATATTCACAAACTATGCGGAATCTAGTTTGCAATCTAAGAAGAACAATGAAATCCAGTAAAAACAGATCTTTATTAAACTTTGTCAATATATTGAATATATTTTTGAATATTACAAAATTGCTATGATTACTAACTATGATTTGCTATGCAAATATGATACTAATATGAAATAATGGTATTAGAATCTCTATGTCATATTGGTTCCTTTTATACACTAAGGAACCCCTAATGGGCTTACAAAACGCGTCAAGTGATTATGATCTTTTCTATGAGTAAACATAATCTCTTTAACAAATAGTTTTTTATACATATCTGTCTTTACAAATAATTGATTACTTTATCTTCATAGTATTCATGTTCTTTATTCAACTTTATTCTCTTCTCTGTTATGTCTTTTGATCTCATCTCTAACAGCATTAATCTTCCAGCAGTGGAAGTACCTCAAACAGTTGTATACTGAGCACAAGCACTGCCATTAAATACTTAAAAGTTACTCTAGCAGTACTAAATACTTAGCAGTACTATCTTTTGTACTAGCAGAAGTAACTTACTTAGTGTATGTCCAGTCTTCATTTCTGGAGCAGTCTTAACCTTCTTCTACTAGCAGCAGTAACTTTATACTAACAATACTAAATAATACTAATAGTAGTAACTAGCAATAGTAACTTTATACTACTTGTACTAACTACTTAGCATAATTTTCATTAGTATTACTAACAGTACAAAGTTATGCTTGACATCACTAATATATACATGAGTAGTAGTAACTCCTATGAATCATATTGAAGTCTTTTAACCTTATCAATCCTCCCCTACTAAACTGATGTTATCATCTGAATCTTCAAGTTTTATTAAAAGTCTTCATCATCACCAGGAGGATGCATTCAAACACCTCATTGACCCTTTTCTTGCTTTGTCATGAGCTTGAGTAGTTGATAACACATCTTATTCCAACGATCAGCTTGAAGCTTTTTGTTCAGCATGTTTGAGATTATTATTAGTGTTAGGGGATATTTTATCAACCAACACAAAGATATGTAGATTTCTAAACCTTACAAAGTGCACTCCACAGCTATCAAACAGCTTCCAAACAGTCACTTTGTACCCTTGTAGATTTCTGCATACTTTACTTTTTATGTCAAGTTCAAACATTATTTTCAAATCACACCTGCTTAACCGCTTTCATTATCTCCTCTAGCTTGTATTTTATTGTTTAGCTTGAAAACATCTCCAAGGGTCTTAAGTCTTCGCTATCAATACCCTGAAGCGTCTTTATCATTGTTGAATACCTTTTTGAGCTTCCATCAGCCCTTATCAACTTAAAGTATCCCATCCTTCCATCTTTATCAATCTTGTATTCAACAATCACTGGAGGCCTAGTAGCTAAAGGTATAACATCAATTGCTACCTCATCATCTTTAACTATCTTAATATGCCTTTTTATCTCTGCCTCCTCTTGATCATCTTTTTCAACTTCTTCATGCTCATCTATCTTCTGCTTCTTTGACATATCAGATTCAAGTTCATCCCTTGCTTTTTTAGAGCTTTCCTCTGTTCTCATCTCGCTACCTTTCACTACTTCTGAATTCATGTTCACAAAAGTATTTACTTCATATCACAAACCCTAATCCCTTTAATCACCGACGATCATCAATTACACCTCAATGGCTGCTCTCGTATCTTTCCCTAAGCATAATATGGTTTCTTGTTTGGAGAAAACTAAACGAAATGCTCAATTCCATATGATAGTGGACTTCCTTACGCGAAGCTTGATTTACTACTCTCTCTGTGTAAGTCCTACTGTCTCTACTTCCCTTATTGAACAGTTTTGGAACACTGCTACTTCCAAAATAGTCAATGAAGTTAGTTACATTAAAGCCAAAGTTGCTGGCAAGACTGTATCAATTTCTGAAGCATCTATTAGACGAGATCTTCTATTTAATGATGTGGATGGAATTGATTGTCTCATACATCAAGAGATTTATGATAACCTTCAATTGATGTGGGTATGAGGGAGATCTTACAATTCTTACTTTTTAAAAAGCTCTATTCTCCCCATAATAAAAGTACCTAATTCATACCCTAATTCACTGCCTTAGTTCAAAAAGTACTTCTTAGGATCAATTTCCTACAAATATTACATCTGCATTAATTTGCTTAGCTACAGATAGAAAATTTAATTTTTCTAAGATGATTCTTAAGGGTATGATTAGGAACTTGGATGCTATGAAGCGATTCTTAATGTATCCAAGATTTGTTCAAGTGTTTTTAAATAACCAACTTTCAAACCTACCTGCCGCTTTGGATAACCTTCCAATACCAGTCCTTACCAAAAAGGTTTTCACTAATATGGCACAGCAAGGCCTACACTTTTTAGGCCATGTTACACCTTTATTTCCTAATATGTTGGCTCAAGTAGTAGTAGATGAGGGTGAAGGTTCAGCATAACCAACTGAACCCCAACCAACACCCTCTCCTACTTAACTTAGTACAGAAGACCAACCCCCTATGATGGAATTATTATATAGACCTGACTCTACCTAAGATCCTAGGATAAACTTAAAGGGCACAAGTAGAAGTCAAGGGGATCATGTTCAGATACCCCATGATAGTCCTCTTTCAGGTGATCACACATCTGACAAAGCTGAGGGTGGCTTGAACCTAGATAAGTTACATGTTCTTTGCACTAACTTGTCAAACAGGATTCTTGCTTTGGAGACTTCCAAGGATACTCAGGCTGCAGAGATTCTTAAATTGAAGGCTAGAATCAAGAAGCTGGAGAAAAAGTGTAAGCCCAGCATCTCACACCATAAAGCATGGGTAAGAAGTGTGCAAAGGTTATATATGAAGAAAAAGTTAGGAAAGAAGGAGTCTGTTTCCAAATAGGGGAGGAAAAATGCCAAACCAAGACCAACTTTGGATGCCTTTGATGATCTTGATGCTGATTTAGCTCATGGCATGGACTACATGGAAACAGAAAAAGTTGTAAATGAGGGGAGGTAAAGCAATAAGACTGAGGAGCTTAATTTGGATGCTAATACTGAAGTAAATGTCGAGGATAAGGGAAGTGGTGAAAAGGGAGGTAGCACAGTTAGTACTGCTAGGCCAGATGTTAGTACTGCTAGGCCAGATGTTGGTACTGATAGGCAAGAAATTGGTACTGTTGATCCAACAACTCCTCCTACAACAAGTATATTTGATGATGAAGATATTACTATAGCTCAATCTTTGATAAAGATGAAAGAAGAGAAAGCCAAGGAAAAAAGGAGTAGCATTTAAAGATGTTGAAGATTCTTCAAGACCTGTGAGATCAATAAAAACACTCAAACCACTTCCATCCATTGATCCTAAAGACAAAGGAAAGGGTATCTTAGTTGAGGAAGAACCTGTCAAGATAAAAAGAAAAGATTAAAGGATAGATCAAATTGAGAGAGATGAAGAATTGGCTCACAAGCTACATAAGGAAGAATTGGCTGAGATTGCAAGAATTCAAGAAGAAAAAGCAACACAAGAAGAAGCTTCTAGAGTTGCTATAATGGAAATGTTTGATGAAGTCCAAGCAAGTATTGATGTTGATGCATTGTTTGCAGCCAATCTCCAACAGGAAGAAAGAGAGGAGTACATAATTGAAGAAAGAGAAAAGTTCTTGGCTGAAACAATAGCTGCACAAAGAAAATTTATAGCTGCATAAAGAGCTGCTGAGATTAGAAGTAGACCACCAACTAAATCTCAACTAAGGAATTTAATGATGACATATCTGAAGAATATGGGTGGTTATAAACACTCTCAGCTGAAAGCAAAGACATTTAAAGAAATCCAAGCTATGTATGAAAGACAAAAAAAGAGAATTGATGACATCAAACCTATGGATTCAGATGATGCAGTAAAAGATAGTAAGAAGGCAGCTGGTGAAGATACTTCAAAGAAGGATTTAGTTCTCAAAGAACCTGACAGTACTAAGATTGAAAGTATGAACAAGGAAGATGCAGAAGAAAGAGTTTCAGATGTTTCAAAGAAAATAAAAGGAGGTCCAAGAATGAAAAGAATGTCTAAGAGGAAGAAGACAAAATTTGACCTTGAAGAAGAAGAGGGTCTAAAGACTTTTCTGAAAATAGTTCCAGATAAAGAAGGAATGATAGATTATAAAGTCCTGGAGAAGAGATTTTCAATTATTAACCGGGAATCAAAGTTCTATCATTATGACAGACATGGAGCAGAGGGTATCTACTACAGGATCTTTAGATCTGATGGAAGCTCTAGATGGATTAAGACCTTTTTTAAAATGGTGACAAGGTTTGATAGGCTAGATCTTGTGGATTTATATAACCTGGTGATGCAGAGGTTTGAAATAATTACTCCAGAAGGTGTTGATCTAGTTCTTTAGGGAGATTTAAGGACAATGTTTGATGCAAATGCAGAAGATGAACGCTGGCAGAATCAAGAAAGATGGAATCTTAAGAGCTGGAATTTCTATGAGAATTGTAGAGTTCATACCTTGATACTGGAAGATGGTACTGAGATTCATATGCTTGCAGAGAAGAAATATCCACTCACAAAAGAAACACTTGAGAGGATGATGTCTTTGAAGTTGATAGCTGAAGATAGTGCTTATGATCTGCTTAGATTCATTCAAAAGCAGATTGATGAAGCTGGAAGCCATGATGGAGGAGAAAAGGATCTTTAAGTGTTGGTTTCATCACCACACAACAAATGGTCATCAATTCACCATGTCTAACAGACATCAAGAACTGGCTAGTCCAAAGCAAACGGCTCTTGGTAAAGACTTTTCAAATCCGTTGATAGTTTACACAAAACTATATGGTTATCAATGCACCATGTTGTTACAATGAAGCATTGGCTATTCTAGAGCAAACGGCTACTGGTAAAGAAACATCAAATCCGTTTATGGCTGGTAGTTTGCCAAAAACTACAAGGCCAACTTAGTTGGTGTTGCTGAGTTGCTGAGATGCTGTGATGATGACAAGACTAGAAGCTAAAGAATTTCAAGATTACAAAGTAACAAAAGAGCTCAAGTTCATCAAAGAAAGGATTAAAGAATAAGTAGTGTGTTTGGATACATCCTTCAAGTGTTCAAGAAGCTCAAACTGAAGAAACATGAAGGTTAACAAGTGAACAATCATGCTTAGGGGAGGATTGTTAGGAATTATGTTTTCCTGAGTTAGTACTGTTAGTATTAGTTAGTTAGTACTGCCAGTATATATGTTAGTACTGGTAGTAGAGTTAGTACTGTTAGTAGTAAGTTAGTACTGCTAGCATATATAGATAGTACTGCTTAAGTGATATGCATGAGATATATTAGGAATAGATATGCATGATCACTTAACGCGTTTTGTAAGCCCATTAGGGTTTCCTTGGTGTATAAAAGGAACCCTACGGCACTAGTTAGATATACAAGTTTCACCAATATTTATAGTTAGTATTCTGTAATCTAGCAGATTAATAGTAATCAAAGTTCTGTTTTATTCATTGTTCTTCTTAACAATATAAGTTAGTTTCTACATAACTTATATTGTTCATAGTCATTGTTTCTCTTGTAGTTAGTTTGGATCTATCCAGATTGACTACCACCCTTAACAGGCTAGAAAGATCTATTCAGATTGGGATCAACAAAGTGAGCTCCCCTATAGAACTCATCTAGAATCTCTTATGCATCATCTGCTCAAATTCAACACACAAAGACTTCTTTGTAGACCCAAAGATGATATCATCAACATATACCTATACTAACAGGATATCACTTATTTCCTTCTTGATGAACAAAGTTTTTCAATAGTGCCTCTTTTGTATCTATTTTCTAATAAGTAGGTAGACAAGGTCTCATACCAGGCTCTAGGAGCTTGATGTAGACCATATAATGCTTTTTCTACCTTATAAACTTTATCAGTGAACTGTGGATCTTCAAAACCAGGAGGTTGGCACACATACACCTCCTCTTTAATAGTACCATATAAAAAGGCACTCTTCACATCCATCTGGTACACAATAAGTCCCATAAATGATGCATAGGCCAAAAATAACCTGATTGCTTCAATCCTAGTAACAGGAGCAAAAACCTCATCATAATCAATTCCTTCTTCTTGGGTATAACCTTGTGCAACCAGTCTTGCTTTGTTTCTAACTACAATTCCTCTCTCATCTTTCTTATTTCTATACACCCACTTAGTTCTAATAGCCCTCTTGCCTTTTGGAAGATCTACCAGAGTCTAAACCTTTTGCAGTTTAAATTACAGAAGCTCCTCTTGCATTGCTTCTATCCAGATTGGATCTGTTAATGCTTGTATCACCTTTTTGGGTTCTATATATGAGAAAAAAACAAGCAAATAGGCAGTTTTGATAATCTTTGTAATTTGTTCTCCTCTGTTTTTTGATGTAACTGACCATAGCATGTTCTTCGAAAATCTTGGTCATCTTCCTTGTTTGAGTAGCTGAATTTATGTCTCTAATGATATGGTCTTTAGGATGATCCTTGTAAATTCTAGTTGTGGGAATAGGATTGAAATTCATGGTGGTTTCCATGTTGTTAAGGTCAGCCTCTGCATCCACTTCTCTATCATCATAGGCATCATCAAATATGCCAGTGTTTTCTAAAGATTGCATACTTGAATCATTAGGAATAGGACTAACAGTATTAATATTTGGACTACCAATATTAATATTTTCATTGGCAGTATTAATAATTGGCCCAGTAGTACTAACAGATGGACTAGCAGTACTATCTCTGATAGTGCTGTTATGCTGGTCATCTTTTTTATTTGAAGCTCCTCCTTCCTTTTCTTGACCATTTCTTTAACTCACATCATCATCTCCTTTGTCTGGTACCTCATCAGCATCCTTATCATCTGTGTTCTGAGTACTTGAAGAGAGTGGAGAATTAGAAAGCATGAGTGGTAGCAGTATGTATTCATGATCAGATGCTTTCTCCTGTCCAACTTGCCATGCATTAACATTTGTCTCTATACCTGCATCACCATTAGTTTGATTTCCTGCAGTAACTCGCTCATAATTCATAGATTTTGTTAGTGAATCAATATCATAGAGCCATTCTGGACCACTCCCTGCAATATTGGGTTTGTTTTAAAGAAAGTTTATGTGCAGATTCTCCTCTACCTTCCTAGTTCTAGTGTTAAATACCCTAAAAGCCTTGCTATTTATAGAGTATCCAACCAAGAACCCCTCATCAGCCTTCCCTAGCCTTTCCCAGTAATTTTCCTAGGGGATCTAGGGTATTAAGAATAGTTACAGGACACCCAAAAGGTCTCATAAAGCTTATACTAGGTGGTCTACCAAGTAATAGTTCATAATGTGTCTTGTTGTGAGGCTTGGTCACTAGAACCTTATTCTGAACATAACAAGCAATATTAACTGCTTCAGCCCAAAATGTAGTAGGTAATAATGAATCTGCTAGCATAGTCCTAGCTGCCTCTATTAGTGACCTATTCTTTCTTTCAGCAACTCCATTTTGTTATGGAGTTCTGGCAACACTAAACTCCCTCTTAATCCCTTTCATCCCACAGAACTGATTCAAGTCATTATTTTTAAACTCGGTTCTATTATCACATCTGATGATTTTAACCTTATGATCTATTTGGTTTTTTATGCTAGTTATAAAAGTTTTAAGGATCCCACTAGTCTCATCCTTAGTGGCCAAAAAGAAAATCCAACTAAACCTACTATAGTCATCAGTGACAACAAGGGAATTATATCTTGTGATTGATGACTTCTTACCAAATGTTGGCCAATAAGTCCATGGTAACATTTGTAATGGGATGGCTAAATAGAGCTCACAAGGCGTTGGTCTTACAATGGGCTCTGTGTTGCTTTCCCTTCTGAAAAGCAACACAAGTGTGGTCATTTTCAAAAAGATTTGAAGGCAAACCTCTAACAAGGTTTCCCCTCACTAGTTTGTTCATAGTTTTAAAGTTTATATGACCAAGCCTCATATGCCATAAATTAGACTCATTAATTGTAGCCTTTGCAAATAAACAAGTCAAATCTCCTGAAGGAACAACATTCTTTAGATCAAAACTGTACATGTTGTTCTGTCTAGGAACTTTAAGCAAGACTTGACTTTCATCAAGTAAATAAGAGAATTAGTTTATCTTAGGGACCCAAGCCATTACTGACTTAAGTCTGCCATGAGGATCAACATAGTCAAATCTTTTAGGCATGTATGATCCACTGTCTTTAGAGATATGGTCAATTACTTTTCCTGTTGGTCTCCAAATCTAGCATGTTGAGAACTTAATAGCATTTTCCCTTTTTCCCTCAGCAGTATTAATTACTACTTCTGGCCTAGCAGTAGTTACTTTAGTATGCTGAGGACTTAACAGTATTTTTCCTTTTTCCCTCAGCAGTACTAACTACTACTTCTGGCCCAGCAGTATTTACATTATTAAGCTTAGCAGTATAAACTTTTTCATTAAAATTATTGGTTTTGACTGCTGATTTTTGGTTAAAAGGCCTTCTCAATGGTGAATGTGATTTAAAGTAAGAATATTTTATGGGTGATGCAACATTCACTTTTGGTTTAGATGCAGTAGTATTAACATGCCTGGCAGTACTAATTGACGTTGCTGCTCTTGGAGAGCTTTGCTTAGCAGCATTAACTGGCAGTATTCTAGACTTTGTTACAGCTGCTTTTGGAACAAAATTCTTTTTAGGATGTAGGTGAGTCAATTTGTTTTGATGGTTTACCTTTTGAGCATTGTTCCATACTGGTCTAACTTCCCTTTGACTAGTAACCCTTCCCATGTTATTCAACATAGATTTTCCAACCATTTTATTCTGATAAAAGTTATAGTTCTTGATTAAATGGTTAAGACTTTTACTACAAAATAGTCTTTCTTATTAAACTCAAAACCATCTTCTAGTTTATGAGTCATCATTCCATTTTAGTTTCTTCTATTATCCCTAGGACTTTGACTTTTCCTAGGATATTCTTTTTGCCTATGTGTGTTTCCTTTATTAATAGTTTTTACATTCTCACCATATTTGACAAAATTAATTTTAGTAAAACTAGGTTTATTATGTTCAACTGAAGGTCTAAATACACAGTCATCATCACTATCAGACTCCCACTCTTCAATAATAGAAGCACCAGGCCTAACTTTTTTAGGTTGTTCCAAACTATCCTTACTAGACTTAGATGCAGTTGATTCATTTCTAGGCATAATAGTGATAGTTTCACTCACATTAGTCTTCTAGACAGAATCATCTAATCCAGCAAAGGACAAGTCAGGTCTTGAAGGCATGTAGTTCCCAGTGTAGGGAGGGGGAACTGCATGATATCCCTCAACCTTCTTAAACCTATCATTTACTTGATTATTTTCCTCTTCAATCTCATTCACACTACTATCAGATGCACTTTCAAACACTTCTCTTTTATTCAGATGATAATCATGCAATTCATTTTCATTCATTTGACTTTCAAAACCAACACCAGACTTGTTATTAACACTTATTTGATTGTTTATCAGTTTAGTTAGCTTCATAGATGATATTTCAAACTTTTTTAATTTTAGTTTTAAATCATCTTTTTCTCTTAAAGCCTCTGCTAACTGATTTTTAAGCTCTGTTATAGAATTATCTCTTACCTTAACATTATATTTCAAAAATGCAATGTCTTCCACATAAACAGCTTCATTTTTTTAATGAAGAGCAATTCTAGCTTCTAATGATTCTAAGCCTAATTGATAGGCTATTATTTCTAGATTAGCTTTACTTAGAACTTTATGTTGTTGATCAAACTATCTTTAAAGAGATTGATAAGATTCTAAACATTCTTTAGAGCAATTTTGTACCTCAGTATTTGAGCTTGATGAACTGGATGAACCTGAAGATAAATGGGCCATTAGAGCAAAGTTTGTAGTTCCTTCTTCAGCTTGATAGCTCCAATCATAACCACCTATTCAATCTTGAAAAACCAAGGCATTTGCAGGAGTCTCTACTGGTATAATCCTTCTTGAAGCATCTCCATTTCTATTCTCCTAATTCCTTGGTGCCCTACCTTCTCTAGCAAAGTGACCTCTCCAGTGACAGTTGTAACATTCAACCTTTATTTTATCAAAGCCAACGGTTTCTTTGCCATTGAAATTCAGATTCCTTCATGTCTTCTTTAAGAATCTCTTCAACCTCATGGTAAGCATGGCCACTTTCCATTTGAGATTTATCTCTTCAAGATCATCAGTATCAATCTGCTCCAGATCTTCATTGTCTAACTGTAAACTATTAGATTGATTGACAAAGAAGGAAAACATGACATCATCTGCATAGGTTGAGGAAGAAGCTTGTCCCTATGAGCTAGCAGTAGAAACTTCATAAGCACTATTAACTGCTTCATTAGTACTGCTAGTGTTTTCTGAAGATACAAAAGCCACGTTCTGAGAGTTTGAGCTTAAGCTTGATTGGCTTTTAATCTCAGCTTCATACACCTTTAAGTTGTTGTACAAATCATCCATGCTCATTGTGTCTAGATCAGATTTGTTTCTCATGATCAAGGCAATATTGTTCCAAGCAAATGATAGACTTCTTAGTAATTTAAGATTTGCATCTTCTTGGGAGATAACTTCACCATGAATTTCTAATTGGCTGATGAGTTTCTCAAACCTATCATAGGTTTTATCTAGTCCTTCAGATCTTGATGCAGTAAAATTCTCATATTGCTGCTTCAGAATGGTTTTCTGCATTTTCTTTGATTTTTTGTTGCCTCTAAATCTGGCATTAATAGCTTCCCATAAGGTCTTTGCATCCTTGATTCCATAAAACTTCAATAGGTGCTCATCAATAATGGCCAACAACAGAGTGCTTTTAGCTTTTAATTCATTCTTTCTTGCCAGCTTTTGTTTTGTAGTTTTAGTAGGAATAGGACCTTCAGCACTAGCTAATGCAACAGCAGGTGCATCACCATTCACAATAACCTCCCAAAGAGCATAATCAGTGTGAGTAAGATATTGCTCAATTCTCATGCTCCATAGATCATAATCTCCAGTTTTGAGTACTGGAAGTTTTAGTGCAGACACTGTTTGGGTAGTTTTTGACTGTAATTCCATCTTCTATTTGATTATGAGATCTTGTGTAGATATAGTGCTCTTCTTATTAAGAGTTTCTCAACAAGCTTTGATACCACTTGTTGATCCCTTCTTGACAGATCTTACTTAGCTTGTTAAAGCTTAGTTATATTGGATAAATCCAAGACAACTATGGTAGAAACTAAGATTGAGAATATCACAAACTATGCGAAATCTAGTTTGTAATACTAAGAACAATAAAACAGTAAAACTGATATCTAGATGTATGCCGTAGGGTTCCTTTTATACACTAAGGAAACTCTAATAGGCTTACAAAACACGTCAAGTGATTATGATCTTTTCTATAAGTAAACATAATCTCTTAAACAAATAAGTTTATACATATCTTCTTTATAAATAATTGATACTTATCTTCATAAGTATTCTTGTTCTTCAATCAACTTTTATCTCTTCTCTGATATGTCTTTGATCTCATCTTTGACAGCATTAATCCTTACAGCAGTTGTAATTACTCAGCAGTTGTAACTGAGCACAAGTAGCATTAAGTACTTAGAAATTTACTCTAACAGTACTAACATATACTAGCAGTACTAGCTTTAGTACTAGCAGCAGTAACTACTTAGTATATTTTCAGTCTTCATCTCTGAGCAGTCTTAACTTTTACTAGCAGCAGTAACTTTATACTAACAGTACTAATTATAGTAATAGTAGTAACTAGCAGTAGTAACTTTTATACTACCAGTACTAACTACTTAGCATAATATTCATTAGTATTACCAGCAGTACTAAGTTATGCTTGACAACACTAATATATACCTGAGCAGTAGTAATTCTAAGAATCATCTTTAAGTCTTTTAATCCCAATAAGTTATCATCTTGAAACTTCAAACTACATATGTGAGGTGCATATTGTCTAGATTGACTAAGGAGAAACCTAATATTTACTTGCTTAGTGTGCACTCCTAATGAGATACAAAGTCTATCAATGTAGACTATCATTAGGCATATTTAGGAAGAGCCATTTAATCAAATTAGAGAATGAATATGAGACTATCATTAGTGGTGCTCAATTCAGGCTAAACATGATCATTTTTATGGGTTATACCATGAACCCAACTTTACTATTGGAAGCAATTCAACTGTTAGGTCAAATTGAATTTCTAGTGCAATAGATTCTCTAGTAGTCATTCTCATGTTAGATAAAATAGAATTCCTATATTTGGCTAATGAAGTGTAGCAAATATAAAAGTTGTATTGTCTCTTCATAAAGGACCTAATATGACTCGACTAACATGCTTTAATTCTCGTTCACATAATCCTAATCAGGATGTGTAGAATTTTAGGGTTGAGTGAGAGAGAAATCAAGTTGTTGTAATTTTAAGAAAGAATGGGTCATCTAGGACCTAGGAGTATGCTTAAGAGTGACAATGTGTAATATTCTATATTGAGAGTGTTCACAGAATGCACCTTTGCATGTCTTTTATGAAAGAAATCCAATTAAGGTTATTTACCTCAACAGGTCTTGTGAATGTTTCTTTGTAGAAATAATGATGATTAACTAAAGTTTAGTTACATGCATGTTGGACTTTTAAACAAGAGATTGACAAAAAGAAGATGTTTAAATTAGATGCTATACGGTGGATCTTGCTAAACCAAAGATGGATCTAAGATATAGGATCCATCGATCCGTGGAGGTGCCAAATTTGGGCAAGGATCATTTTCCTATTATTTGAGAGATGTTGTTGACATTAGGTTATTAAGAGAAGCTTATATAAGTTATAAGGGTTCTCGATTTGATTTTTTGGAAATAACATCCAAGTCTTGCTTATCAACTTAGAGTACTTATGAGTTTCCCGATTTAAATTTATAAGTTCTCAATCCTACTTACAGTGTGTTAAGTTTAGCATGTATAATTTAACCATAGCTAATAACATAAACATTTGAACACTTTAGACTCCATGAAACATCTTCATTGCAAGTGTGAGTTGCAATTTGATGACTAATCTTGTTGTCTTGCAATCGACTTCGTGATTTCATGTAATAACCGAGGATGGTTAAACATGTAGACTCAGAAAAATATCTATGGTCATTTGATTGATATTTCCGTGATCTAGATAAATTCTAATCTCGATTTCATGTTCATATTTAATTTTTTAATTAGATTGAATAGTGAGATTGATTATCGTTTGAATAATAATCATCTTCATATTCAAAATCCTCTTACGATCACCTATTGAAAGAAAGCACAAAAATGGTTTGTGGAATATGTTCAATTCTTCCTAATCCTAACCTTAGATGGTTAAAGGGTTCTCATTTGGTGAAGAAGAAATATTATGCTTATTTGATAAAGTAAGAGAGAGTTTTGATGAGAAGATAGTTTGAGTTTTGAGTTGTGCTTTTGAATTGTTTGAGCAAAGTTACATATGTTGTGCATTTGCTCATGTTTGGCTTTTCGGAGATGACGACTTTACCAATTGCATTGCAAGGTAAATTACTTGAATATTTCGGATGAAACATTCAAGTCGCCAATCCTACTTCATTGTGTATTTTATGCATATATTTGCTAAATATTTGGAACATAACTATTGGACAAGTAGACTTAATATGACATCATAAAAAAACAAAAAAAAATCGATAAAAAAAATAAATCGAAAAAAATCGAAATATCACGAAAGAAAGAAAAAAATCGACAAAAAAAAAAAAGCCGCAAAAAAGAAAAAAAAGAAAAAAAAAAAAAATAAAGAAATAAAAAGAAAAAAGAACAAAAAAAAAAAAAAAAAATAAAATAAAAAAAAGGAAAAAATAAAGAAAAAGAATAAAACAAAAAATAAAAAAAAAAAAAAACAAAAGAAAAAAAAAATCAAAAAAAATGAAAAAAAGAAAACGAAAAAAAAACATCGAAAAAAAAAATAAAACCGAAAGAAGACGAAGAAAAAACAAAAAAAAGAAGAATAAAAAAAATAAAAAAAAAAGATTAAAAAAGAAGAAAAAAATAGAAAAGCTAACATGCTTTATTCTCGTTCACTATAATCCTAAACAGGATGTGTAGAATTTTTAGGTTTATGATGAGAGAGAAATCACGTTGTTGTAATTTTAAGAAAAATGTGGTCATCCTAGGACCTAAGAGTATGCTTAAGAGTGACAAAGTGTAATATTCAATATTGAGAGAGTTTCAAACACGAATGCACCTTTTGCATGTCTTTTATGAAAGAAAATCCAATTAAAGTTTAATATACCATCAACAGGTCTTGTGGATGTTTCTATTGTAAAATAATGATGATAAACTAAAGTTTTTAGTTACATGCATTTGGACTATTAAACAAGAGATTGACAACAGAGAAGTTTTTAAATTAGATGCAAAAAAACGGTGTAATATCTTGTCTAAACCACAGATGGATATAAAGATATATATCCATCGATCCGTGGAGGAGCCAAATTTGGGCCAAGGATCATTTTCCTATTTATTTTGAGAGGATGGTTGTTGACATTAGGTTATTAAAGAAGCTTATATACGTTTCTAAGGGTCTCGATTTTTGATTTCTTGAAAAAACATCCAAGTCTTGCATATCAACTTAGAGTAATTAGAGTTCCCGATTTAAAATATAAGTCGTCAATCCTACTTAGAGTGTGTTAAGTTTAGCATGTATAATTTGACCATAGCTAATAACACAACATTCGAAAACTTTAGACTCAATGAAACATCTTCATTGCAAGTGTGAGTTGCAATTTGATGACTAATCTTGTTGTCTTGCAATCGACTTCGTGATTTCATGTAATAACCGAGGATGGTTAAACATGTAGACTCGGAAAAATATCTATGGTCATTTGATTGATATTTCCGTGATCTAGATAAATTCTAATCTCGATTTCATGTTCATATTTGATTTTTTAATTAGATTGAATAGTGAGATTGATTATCGTTTGAATAATAATCATCTTCATATTCAAAATCCTCTTACGATCACTTATTTAAAGAAAGCAAGATAATGGTTAAAGGGTTCTTATTTGGTGAAGAAGAAATATTATTCTTATTTGGTAAAGTAAGAGAAAGTTTTGATGAGAAGAGAATTTAAGTTTTGAGTTGTGCTTTTGAATTATTTGAGCAAAGTTACATATGTTGTGCATTTGCTTATGTTTGGCTTTTCAGAGATGATGACTTTACCAATTGCATTACGAGGTAAATTACTTGAATATTTCGAATGAAACTTTCAAGTCGTCAATCCTACTTCATTTTGTATTTTATGCATATATTTGCCAAATATTTGGAACACAACTATTGGACAATTAGACTAAATATGACATCATTTACACAAGTATGAGTTATGATCCAATGCATATTCTTATCGTCTTTGAGGAAGATGTCAATATTTTCATATCAATCGAGTGTGATTGAATATGTAGGTGATGTGGGGTTGTTGTGGACTTCACAAGAAGTTTTACAACTCCCTAGGCAGTGTACCTAACCGTAGTAGTGTAGTATAGGCAAGACTCGGGGGTTGTTATTGTTCTCTAAGGGAATAGGTTGGGAAGGCTCGAACAGAATTTAACAAAGGTCTAAGGGGTTGAAAGAAGATTCTTTTTGTATTTTTGTATTTTTATAACAGCAGGTAAAAATCATTGGTTTGATAGATTGGTTTAGTTTTAAGTAATTAAACTAAAAATAATTTTAAACTACTTTGGTAATAACTATATGATAAATAAACGTATTTACTTAATCATGCACTATTCCCTAGTTTACTTCTCCTAATTTTGTTGCTTTTCACACTTGTGATGATCTGTGTAAGTATTTCCTTAGTAATGAACGAATTACATGAACCCGCCGTCTAAGTGATATTCCGTTAAGGCAACGCACAAGTAAGGTTGTATGAAGACTATTACAAGGACCCTAAGAGTACATTACGTGCATTTAAAACACTTAAGAGGGGTCAACCATATTAGGGGTAAGGTGGTATGAAAACTGTAACCGATGGTAACCTTTCTACACACTCGCATTTCCCTAAACGTCTATGCTAATTTAATATCTTATTGCTAGTTTTCTAAAGCCTAACGTGCACATCCATCGCAAGAAGCAACATTAAAAGGATCTGCAAATGCAATCATAAGTAAGTACTAAAGAGATCTAGCCTAGCATGTTAAAAGGAAGTGAAGAACAAGAATCAATCATGCAACACATAGACATATTGAATGATAAAAGATAGGAGATCTCACTTGATTAAAACATGTAATTAAGGCTGTTACAAAGGGGTTTTGATGCCCTAAAAATGCCTTAAAGAGCAGCTCTAATCGTATTCTAATATAAGGGTTCGGTTCCCAAAAGTTACACACTTAAAAACCCTAAAACGAGTTTGAATATATAGGAAATAGGCCGCGATGGCGTCGCAGATGTCGTCGCTCCGCCAAACCTTCTAGGGTTTCTTTTGAGGCGGTTACTTCTGACGTCATTTTGGAATTCCGATGCCATCTCTTGTATGATATGATGTCATGGCTAGGAATCGCGATGCCGTCTTCAGGCACTATACGGAATTTCTTTAAGAGATTTGGTGTAGAGTCGCAGTCTTGTCTATTTCTTATCTAAATGAGCGTAAGTCACGTGTATTTCCTCTAAAAATCCATCCAAGTGCTAAAAACACAAAAACAAATGATTAAGCACATAATCTGGGCATATTTGCATGATTTAAGGGGTTAAATAACCTCAAAAAAGTGTATAAAATGACACCTCATCAAATACCCCTACACTTGGGATTTTCTTATCCTTAAGAAAATGGGCTTTTCTACCTAGACAATAGCAATATAGGGGGCATTTAACCTACTTTTCAAAGATAGTTTACGACACAACCTTCTAGACCTCGTAGTTAAAAGCACGAAAGTTACATACTAGTACCTCACATAAGTGTTTGGATTCTTTCTTTCTCTTGGGTGTATAATGAATTATAACAATATGGGAAACAAAAAATTAACACTCATTACCTGTCGTAGCATATAATTTACCATAGGCTTGGTAAAGGATCAAACCTCCACCGCTAGGCGCAAGTACAAAAAATTACTATCAAAGAGGTCTTTAAAGGTTGTGGGGTGTAGGTGTAAGATAACAATAATGGAAATGGAAACGGATGGGATATATTTGGATTTTTAGGTGAATTTGGGTTAAAGTGGTGAGTTAATTATTTATAAGAATATACGCTGATTGGGTTGCTAAGCTAAAGACTCTGACCACTCGGACAAAGAAGTACAATACTCTACAAAACTCTACATCAAACTCTTTTTTTTAATAAAAATACATCACTTGGGGTTTATAAACATACCCCTACACTTGAGTTTTTTATACTCAATACATAAGCTAACTAATGACCCGAATTGTGGCAGATCAACATAACATGGAGACTATAAAACAAATATAGGGGTAATGACTTAACTTTTCTTCCCCATTCTTCTGTAAAATAAATACTACCATGAATCCCAATCGTCCCAAAACTGTATTTACAAGGATAAGGACTTAGCAACCATGAACTCAAATAACTAACTTGGGTTAAAACAATAATGTACTGAAAATGAGTGCATACAAGGAAGGCTAAGGCGATTTGGGTGTAATGATTGGTTAAGGGTAACAATGCTCTTCATTAATAATCTGGAATCCACTAGAAAATTACGAGAACCGTGAAAAGGATAGGCTTAGAGGGGTGTACTAGAGGTATCCTGCACTAAAAATAAGTGCATGACAAGGGTGTGGGATTGTTATATAATCGAGGTGATCATCATAATAATTACAGGTTTAAAATATGGGTTAATCCTAGTGCCTCTTATCATTTAGCAAATCCTAATACTCACTATGCGGTCTCGGGATGCATCACAAAAACAAGTTCTAGAATTTAATATACTACCAGTACACTCTCATATAATTTTAAACCGATACCAATGCTCCAGAAAAGGTGACAAAATCACATATGCACGAACAAATCTATGAACGTAACACATGCAATTGCTCACTCCTTAACTCGAGAAAGCTAAAGGTAAAATTATCTTAGGTATCAAAAATGGATACCTGAATTCCTGAAGATCTAGGGACGAACCTCACATTTTGGGGGTAGAATTTTGAGGGTTTTTGTGCTAGTCCTACAATTCTTATCCACGAGACACTAATAATACTCGGTTTTTGTCAGTGTGTGTCATATTTTTTTTAATTTGGGTTAAAATTACCTTCTACGCTATGTTTTGATATATTACTCATTATATTAAGGACAAAGCAAATAGCAACTGAAGGAATAGTTTCTAAGGCTTATTTCCCCCTACACTTATTTTGAACATTGTCCCTAATGTTCTTAAAAGTACCCGTAAACGAATAAAGGGAAAAGAAAAGAGTCAAGAGAAACTAGTACTCCACTGGTTTGCTAAATAATGGAGAAGAAACATGCGATAACTGGCGAAATCGTCATCCAAGATTCTTTCAAAGAAACTTCCTAAGAATTTCCAAGCTTCTTCTCATTAAATATAAACTATAAATCAAAGACAAAGACAACTACACCTGTCGTAAAATCGGCGGGATAATGGTATATACAATAAAACTTTTAGGGTTGACTCTATAAAAGCAGTAAAGATAGGATGATGGTGTTGATGTAATCATAGGTTTCTGTAGGTTTTTAAGAAAATTACAAATTCTGGAAATTGTACAAAATAATTTTTTCAAAAATAATAGAAAATTCGAATTTTCACAAGTCTGGAGATGTGACGCCGTTAGGAAAATTCCTGACGCCGTCTCCAGACACTGTGAAAATTTCACATTCGTTTTCTTGGAAAAAATTTCTCCACCCAATTCTATTAGTTATTTCCTGTAGAAAATATTGCATAAAACCTGAGATTAATTATCACAATCATATAACACAAGACTGACACAAGACGTGAATTAATCTAAATAATTTATTTAATATGTTTGAAATGGTTCTTTTAAACCGAATATTTTTTCCTACACTTATTTGATGCAAGATGCCTTTGATTGTAATTAAGACGAAGTTAAGAACAAAATAAAGCATGATCACATAATTCAAACAAATAAAAACAAATGATATAGAATTAAAACACACAAGACACTCCTAAAATGTGAAAAAATAAAATATTGGGTTGCCTCCCAACAATCACTTTTGTTTATTTAATGAGTCTTGTAGCTAGACTCAGAGTCACACGTCCTAGGTATCATGAAAATGATTCAATTCAATGATCTCGCTTGGATTCTCTTTCTCGGACAACTTTCTAGTGGTGGGAATGGATTGGAAGATTTTAGTGAATTCATCTCCATCTGGATCGGTTAATCTAATCTTAGCATGCCACGCTCCATCTCCCCTTTTTGGTGGCATGTTCCAATCTATCCTATTTTCCATCAACTCTTCTGACTCCCACATATTTCCCTTTAGATTTATTGGTATAACTCCTAAGAATTCTACCATCCTTCTAATTACTAGGACATCCTTAAATAGGTTAAGATCAGCATCTCTAGCGATTTCCCATTCGCCTGGCATATGGTAATCAATGAAGTCCTTCTTAGCATACTAAGGGGGTCGGGCACCTATTCCATCCATACTAGGTCGTGGTGTATAAGACTCTCATTTTCCTAGGGTGGTCCAATAGGGTACCTCTTCTTTTCCTAGGTCAATTTTCTTAACTCTAAATATTGACCTAGTAACTCCTTCTCCTACTGCTATTTTGGCTTTTCTATAGTCTATTACGGCATTAGCAATTGCTAGGAATCCTCTTCTTATGATTAATGGGGTAGCGGGGTCTTTGTCCATGTCTATGACATAGAAGTCATCAAAACGTTTTAACCTTCTTATGTGAACTTCTATATTTTTAACAATTCCAACGGGATAAGACTTAGTTACATCTGCCAAACTAAAAACGTGATCGGTCTCTTCTAGTAATCCAATCTTAAGCTTTTTTAAGAGATATAACGGGATTAAATTCACACAAGACCCTAAATTGGTTAAGGTATCAAAAGGCTTGGAGTCTCCTAGGCTACAAGGTAAGATGAATAATTCAGGATCCTTCATTTTCTCAGGTATTTTGCCTTGTATGAACGCGGACCCATATTTTCCTAACTCTATACTCTCCACATATGTATTCAGCATTGCGTTATATATCGAAGCGTGAGCTAGAACTTCAAGAACCGGTAAGTTGAGATGCAAATCCTTAAATTCATCTTCTAAAGCTTTTGCGGGTTCCTTTGGTTTTGATGTTCTAATTTCATTGACCGTTTGCATTTGGTCTTTTTGAAGATTGCTTGTTTGGCTGGAACATGTTTTAACGGCATTTATCGAATTATGGATATGGGACGAGCATTAAGGATCTTCCGTTGGGTAAGAACGAGCAGACAAAACTAGAGAGGTGGAATTAACATTGAATTTTGGGTTTTTAACCGTGTCACTTGGAAGTGCTCCCGTTATTCGATCATTGATAGCCTTCAAAACTGCGTCAATTTTATTGGTTATCTCGCCTTGATGTTGTTTGAAACCGGCTTCAAAATTAGACAATCTAGCGTCTTAAGATGCCATGAAGTTAGACACCAATCCTTTGAGATTTGAAATTTTTTTAGGATTATTGTTGAAGGAGCAGTTCAGAAATGAACTGTTGGGTTGAAAACGATTAGGTGGTTTTGAAAAATTGTTTTGAGAATTTTGGGGTTGCCTCCACCTAAGGTTTGGGTCACTTTTCCATGACGGATCATAGGTGTCACCAAGGTTGTTTTGTTCAGGTTTGAAAGTGTACCACGTGCCTCCCGCTTCGTCAGTACGTGAGGATGCGTAATCAACAAAATCTTGCTCGGTATTTTCCATGCAGTATTGAGTGTCATAGAGACCACTGCAGATCTCGCATGAAGAATTGATTTTGTTCACTTGAACGGGTGGTTTAGGAGCAAGATGAGATTCCATCAAGCGTTGAACTTGATTCTCGAGCTCAATGAGACGACGGTCGGATGTACTCAGGACATCTTGAGGCAAAGAGATTGCCTTGACCGGTTTAGCAAAATCCCTAGGGTCATTCCAACTTTTGTTGTCATAGAGGGTGAGTTCCTTTAATTGTGCCTAGGATTCTTTGGCCTTTTTTTCACATAGCTTACCACCAGCTGCTTGATCGATGGTTCTCCTTGTGACGAGATTAACATGGTCATAAAAGATTTAGACTTGGAGCCAAATATCGATGCCATGATGAGAGACTTTTTGGAGTAAGTCCTTGAAATGAGTCCATGCTTTAAAGAGAGATTCATCATGATGTTGTTAGAACATCAAGATATCATTTCAGAGTTTTGATGTCCTTCCCGGTAGAAAGAATTGAGCAAGGAAACGAGTAGTAAGATCCTCCTAGGTGGAGATGGATCCCGCTGGAAGACGTTCAAGCCAATTGCTAGCTTGATCGCAAAGGGAAAATTGAAATAAATGCAAGTGCGTCCTTTCCCTATTTGCAACATCAAGGTCAAGTGAGTCCACAAGCTTTATAAAATCCTTAAGATGCTGGCTTGGATCCTCGGACCAAAGTTCATGGAATGAGCATTCGTTTTGCACCAACCTGATGGTGTCGGATCGAAGAGGCACCACATTATTCCCATAAGGGATCTAAATGGTGTTTTGATAGCCCTCGTGGCTAGGTTTGGAGTAATCTCCAAGAGTACGAATAGGATTTTCGTCTCCCGTGGAGGTCAACAAAAAGATTTACGAAACAAATAACACAAAGAAAAGATAGACTATAGAAAGCTAATTAACGGAAAATAAAATCTTACTAGAAAGGAATCTAGTGAGTTGACCTAAGCTAGATAAAATTCGAAACCTAACTATTCCCCACGCAGCGGCGCCAAAAACTTGATGCGGGGTTGTTGTAAACTTCATTAGAAATTTTACAACTCCCTAGACAATGTACCTAACCGTTGTAGTGTAGTATATGCAAGACTCAGGGGTTGTTATCATTCTCTAGGGAATAGGTTGGGAAGGCTCGAACTGAATTTAACAAAGGTCTAAGGGGTTGAAAGAAGATTCTTTTTGTATTTTTATATTTTATAAAAGCAGGTAAAAATCATTGGTTTGAGAGATTGGTTTGGTTTTAATTAATTAAACTAAAAATAATTCTAAACTACTTTGGTGACAACTATATGATAAACGAACGTATTTACTTAATCATGCACTACTCCCTAGTTTTCTTCTCCTAATTTCATTGCTTTGTCACACTTGTGATGATCTGTGTGAGTATTTCCTAAGTTATGAACGAATTACACAAACCTACCGTCTACGTAATTTCTTGTTAAGGCAACGCACAAGTAAGGTTGTACGAAGACTATTACAAGCCCCCTAAGAGTACATTACATGCATTTAAAACAATTAAGAGGGATCAACCATATTATGGGTAAGGTAGTATGAAGACTGTTACCGATGGTATCCTTTCTATACACTTGCATTTTCTAGATGTCTATGCCAATTTAATATCTTATAGCTAGTTTTCTAAAGCCTAACGCGCACATCCATCATAAGAAGCAACATTAAAAGGATCTACAAATTAAGTTTCATGCAATCATAAGTAAATACTAAAGAGATCTAGCCTAGCGTGTTAAAAGGAAGTGAAGAACAAGAATCAATCGTGCAACACATAAACATATTAAACGATAAAAGATAGGAGATCTCACTTGATTAAAACATGTAATTAAGGTTGTTACAAAGGGGTTTTGATGCCTTAAAAACACCTTAAAGAGCAGCTATAACTGTATTCTAATATTAGGGTTCGGTTCCCAAAAGTTATTCACTTAAAAACCCTAAAACGAGTTTGTATATATAGGAAATAGGCCGCGACGGCGTCATAGGTTTTCTGACGCCGTCGCTCCGCCAAATATTCTAGGGTTTCTTTTGAGGCGGTTACGTTCTGACGCCGTCTTAGAATTCCTGACGCTGTCTCTTGTATGATATGACGTCGTCGCTAGGAATCGCGACGCCGTCTCCAGGCACTGTATGGAATTTCTTCAAGAGATTTGGTGTAGAGTGATAGTCTTGTTTGTTTCTTCTCCAAATAAGCCCAAGTCATGTGTATTTCTGCCAAAAGCCATCCAAGTGCTAAAAACAAAAAATAAATGTTGGGAATAAATCTTCACAAGAGTTAATACTGCCAAGGTATAACTAACAGTACTAATGGAGTTAGTACTACCAGTATAAACTTAGTACTGCTAGAGTTAGTTAATACTGCTAGAAGAAAAATTAATACTGCTGATGGTTAAAGCTGCTGACTTAGAGATAAGGATGCAATGAGATAAATATGGAATGTATATCTTTTATAATAGGAAGATTTGTATTTGATTATAATTGTAACTGATCCTAAAAGTTCGGTAGTTATCTTGTAAAGGACTCCTTATGGTGTATAAAAGGAGATCCTAGGTTAAGGTTTTAGATATGCTTATGCTTAAGAGATAGGGATACATCTTAGAGAAAGAACGTATAGCTTCAAGGTTTGTAACCCTAGTACTAATCAAGCGTACTCGTATTATCAATAATATTGAAGCAATTTGTGTTTTATTCATTGTTCTTTGTTTTGGTACTATTCCATTGATAAATACCTCTAGAGTATCAAAGTGTAGATTTCGCATACACTTTGGTATACAAACAAAGTCTTAACTATTGTTATTTTGTATTCATCCTAGGTAACATACTCTTTACAACGTAAAGAATCGATCAAGGCATGGGATCAACAAGTGGTATCAGAGCCTGTGCTTTGAGAAAGTTTGATCTAGAAGTAATTGTAGGTTCCCTAATTCATACAAACATGTATAGATCTAAAGAGATCTAGAGAGAGAAAGTTAGAGAGAGAGAATAGTTGAGAGAGAAAAGGAAAACACACTAAAGAGTGTGTGTAAAATGAATAGATGCTTACCTCTTCCAAAGTTGGAAGAGGTATTTATAGTTCTTACAATACACCGGGTATTAGTACCCGGTTCAATACCGAAAGTCATACGTTTACCTATTAAACTACGAGCTATATTGAACAGTAAAATACACGGGGTGACCGAGTCTTTTTCTAATATCTAACAATCTCCCCTTAAGGGAGGTCACCCCTAAAAATACTAAACTTAAGCTCTTCAATCTTCAAATTGATCTTATGTATAGCTCGTAAACGTTTGATTTCATTGATTTGTATCTTGTGAATCTGAAGCAGTGAACTTTAGACTTTTAGGCTTTAGCTTGACTTGTATGTGATCTTTGAGCTTCTTTGAGATCATCATCCAATCATAATCTCTAATCATCATCATGTGATCTTTTGCCATCTTGTGAACTTGTGTCATTCGGAATGATATGCTCACACTTTTCTTGATCTTGAAAGCTTGAATATTCAGAGTTGCGGAAGCTTTAATAACAGATACTTGAGCTTTCATGATATCTTCGAATGAGTCGTTTGAGAATGAGCACGCGGTTATGAACTTGATTTTGTTGGAACACGGTATCTCCATCTCCATCTTTAAATGTTCCTGTAATAAAACAGTTAGCAATAAAGAGAAAATTGGTTTGTAAAAACAATCGATGCGATACTTTGCAAAAGAGTTTTGTAACACATCGAAAGTTTTATTTGTTTTCCAAATTCTAATAACCGTCAATTCGTATACTGGAACAAGTTTGATTCATGTAGAATCGCACCGTTGTTGTTTTCCAGTTTTCACAAGTTTGATCCATTAAGGATCTCGCAAGTCACTTTCCATCTTCACTGTGGATACTTACGTATCACTCGGATGTTCTGGCAAAATTACAAGGATAATGCGTAGGACTCTTATGATAAAACTTGTAATCACAGTGTGT